>CM067377.1:140349721-140647313 GCA_034510155.1 Eucriotettix oculatus
GTTGTAAGGAGAGTTACTCCATATTGGATTTTGTAAAAACGTGTGCATCATCTCCTGCTAATAAACAGTTAATAAAACATGGTGGCAGCGGTAAATCTATTTTAAAATGTGTGAACTCAATTTATTAATCATCTAATGTGATCTGAAGCATTTTATCTGCGAGTAAATCAGCACTCGTACATTGTAAAACGAAGACAATACTTAAAGGAACAACGCGATGCAGAGAAGTGTTAGTGCACCGGAACCATTCAATTTTTCTAAAGCTCAAGAGTGGGAACAATGGAAGAAAAGATTTCACCGATTCCGGTTAGCATCCAAATTACATAAAGAACCTGGAGAAGAACAGGTAAATATGTTAATTTACGTTATGGGTCCAGAAGCAGATGATTTACTTGGCGCTTTAGGGTTATCAACCGAAGAATTAAACGACTTTGACAAAGTAATCGCCGCTTTTGATAAACAATTCATCGTTAAGCGAAATCGGACCTATGAGCGAGCCGTCTTTAACCAACGGACACAGAGAGAGGGGGAAACTATCGAAGAATTTGTGGCTAATCTTCATACATTGTCTGAGCATTGTGAATTCGGTACTTTGAAATCTGAGCTAATATGTGACCGAGTCGTAGTGGGAATCCGGGATAAAGATTTGTCAAAACGGTTAATGTTAATTGACAATTTAACGCTTGACAAAGCAGTGACCTTGGCGAAACAATCAGCACAGGTGCATGATCAGCAACAATTGCTACGGGGCCAGACAAACGAACTAGAAGCGAAGGTCGAAAAAATTAAATCAGGACCGAAGAAACCGCCAGGTCGATATAGTTCGAGACCGAAATCATCCGGTGAGAACAATTATAAATCTAATTCCCAACAGAGTAAACAAAATTATGGGATTAACTGTTGGAATTGTGGGAAGTATAAACATCCCAAATCCGAATGTCCAGCAGCTAAAGTCGAATGTCGAAAATGTAAGAGCATTGGACATTATGCTGTTTGCTGCAAATCCAGTCAACCGGGAGTGGTTCGAGAAATCCGAACTGGACATGAGACAGAATCTGCATTCATGGGCGCCGTGTCGACGAGCAAGTCCATTAAACAGCGTTGGGCAGCTTTATTAGAAGTTAAACACGCCAGGATTTTGTTTTATGCTGATACTCAGGCAGATGTAACTGTCATTCCTGAAAATGTACATGGTGATTCCTTAAGCGATATAGCACTTCGTAAACCAGAACGAATACTATATGGGGCAGATAATCAACCATTAAAGAATGTCATTGGATATTTCTGGGAAAAAGTAAAGTACAGGAATAAATCGGCAATGGCTGATATCTATGTTGTTCGTGGAATTGAGCGATCCTTATTGTCAGGAAAAATTAGTGAAGATCTAGGAATTGTTAAGAGGGCAGATGTTGATGCTATTAAGCAAGAAGGGATGTCATTTGATCCACTGAAAAATTTCCCGAATCTTTTTAAAGGGTTGGGACATGTTAAGACTCCCTACACAATTCGTTTGAGAGATGATGCAAAACCTCACGCTCTGACGACTCCACGACGAGTACCGATACCCATGTTGAATAGAATTAAGAAACAGTTAGATGAAATGGTTTTACTAGGCGTCATCGAAAAAGTAGATGAACCTACTGACTGGTGTGCCGGATTGGTTAGTGCCAAAACCAAACGGTGATATTTGGATGTGTGTCGACTATGTACAATTAAATCAGCATATTAAACGTGAGATATACCCGATGCCAGTAACAGAGCAATTTAGGTCGGCTGTGCAAAGCTAAGTACTTTACTAAACTTGACGCTAATAGTGGCTTCTGGCAATTCGAACTGGATGAACAATCGCAATTGCTAACCACTTTTATTACACCTTTTGGGAGATATAAATATAAACGCCTTCCGTTTGGAATTTCTGCAGCACCTGAATTCTTTCAAAAGAAAATTTCCAGTATTCTCGAGGGCATTGAAGGTACTCAAGTGAATAGTGATGTTTTAGTGTACGGTGAGACAATTGCAGAGCATGATAGACGATTGTTACTTGTCCTAGAGAAATTAGCCAATGCTGGTATTACACTGAATTTTGAGAAATGTACTTTCTGCACTCAAAGACTGAAGTACCTAGGGCACATTATCGACATGGAAGGAGTACATATTGATGATGACCGAATTCAGGCCATCAAAGGAATGAGTGCACCAAAAACTTCATCTGAAGTTAGGAGTTTGATGGGAAGCATTAATTATATGTCTAGATTTATACCTAATCTAGCGACCAAGGCCAAGCCACTGAACGACTTGTTAAGCCTGAAGAATCAGTTTCATTGGGGGCTAGATCAAGAACAGGCATTCAGAGCAATTAAAGAAGAGTTAGTCAAAAGTCCAGCACTTGCATGGTTCGATCCGAATAAAGAAACAACTATTACGTCAGACGCATCGTCGTATGCCATTGGAGCCGTGCTTAAACAAAAAGACGAACATGGAAGTTACAGGCCAGTGGCCTATGCATCTAAATCATTAAATAAAGCACAGCAGAATTGGGCTCAGATAGAAAAGGAAGGATACGCTCTTGTTTGGGCTTGTGAGCGGTTTAGAGACTTTATCAGCGGGATAGTGGTACAGTTAGAGACAGATCATAAGCCACTAGTGCCAATTTTTAGCTCAAAGCCACTAGATGAATTAACTCCTAAGCTGCAAAGGTTTCGTTTGAGACTTGCACGTTATCAATATACAATTCGTCACATCCCAGGAAAAGAATTGGGCATAGCTGATGTCTTATCACGAAGACCTCTTAGCGTCGTGAGTGATGATAAGGAATTTGAAGTGGAAATTGAGGCCTATGTTAGAGCTGTTGTACAGAATATTCCTGCAAACTGATGACCGATTGAATCAGATTATTGCAGCTCAACGCAATGATCCAATTTGTTATCAGCTCATCAAATTTAGTAAAGAAGGTTGGCCAGGGAAGAAAGAATTGTCCAGCGATTTGGCCGAGTACTGGCAACACCGTGCAGATATCTCTGTAACAGAAGGTATACTTATGAAAAATACAAGAATTATTATTCCTCAGGAGTTAAGAGAAGATATGCTAGCTAAGTTGCACGAAGGCCATTTTGGTATTGTTAAATGTCGGGCTAGAGCACGAGATTCTATGTGGTGGCCAGGCTTATCAACGAGTATTGAAAAGCTCATTAAAAATTGTCAAACGTGCCTACAAGAAGCAACTAATAGGCATGAGCCTTTGATGCCATCAGAATTTCCTGATCGTCCATGGCAAAAAGTTGCAATGGATCTGTTTTAAACTAGAAGGACGCTGGTTCTTGCTAGTTACTGATTATTACTCTCGTTATCCAGAGTACATGGCATTACAAAGTTTGCGAGATAATTAATCATCTCCAATCTGTCTTTGCTAGACATGGGACGCCAGAGATAGTTCGTAGTGATAACGGGACACATTTTAGTCCAGTATTAACCTCAGCATTTAGTGATTTTGCCCGGGAATGGGGATTCAAGCATGTGACATCTAGTCCACGTTTTCCCCAAAGCAATGGATTTGTTGAGGCTGCAGTAAAGGTTATAAAACGCACTTTGAAGAAGGCCAGTGATTCATATCGGGCACTACAGAGCTATCGTGCGACGCCATTAGCCAATGGATTCTCTCCTGCTGAACTTTTGATGGGAAGGAGAATTCGAACATCAGTTCCAGTAAGTAGTTCAAAGTTAAACCCACGAGTTCCACCTCGGAAAGTTCTTCATGAAAGAGAAAGGAAGAGGATTGGGCTACAAAAGCAGCATTATGACCATCACCATGGAGCAAGACAGCTACGAGAGCTTGAAGCTGGTGAAGAGGTTTGGGTTGTGGACAAAAGAGTCACAGGAACAGTTCTCCGAAAGGACTCCACTCCACGCTCATATATCATCAAGACACCGAAGGGTCAACTTCGACGAAATCGATACCATCTTAACCCTATGACTAGTGAACAAACACATATTGCTACTGATGGGACTCAACTACAACTTGAACCTGACGTTGCGGTTACATTGCCAATTCCTGAACCTGGACCAGTGGTTAAGGACATACCACCAGGGACGGTTTCAACACGAAGTGGAAGATTTTCAAAACCACCTGTTCGACTAGATTTGTGAGCAGCTAAAGTAGACTGTGTGTGTGAGCTGAACTTTGAACATTTAGTGATCTTTTTATAGTTTGCATTATATTTTTATATTGTTATTCTTCAGCCATATTTTATCATTCAACTCCAACTATGAACACATCTTGAAAGGGGAGATGTGTTGTTAGCATTAGTATTTATGTATAATTGCTCATAGAGGTCACTAGTAGTTGTAAGGAGAGTTACTCCATATTGGATTTTGTAAAAACGTGTGCATCATCTCCTGCTAATAAACAGTTAATAAAACAATTTTCCCCTACCCTCGATAAAAAAAACCACACACACACACACACACACATATATATATATATATCACATCGTCATTTAAGACTTTTATATTAAATATGTATTGTTTTGTGTATATATGTAATAAACGTTAGATACAAGCTAGATAGAGATGGGACAATCAATTAATGCGATTGGCGAATTACGAATCATATTATTGACCAGAAGGGAAACATGAAGGTTAGCGCATTACATCATTGGACAGGAATAAACGTCCAGAACTTTCGACGACAACGGTGACAGGCGTCGCAACTCGAAGACAGAAGCTTTACTTGTGAAATGCACAAAGCGGACACTTCACCCCTGCAGTCCGGAAGTAGGAAAACAACAAACATGTATACCTTACCAAAAGAAGGGTTCCAGACTATTTAGTTACGTTGACAATCCATCGCCTTACGCGAGGAATTTCCCACTGAGAGGTGACTCTAAATTTTAGCTGTCAGACGTAGAAAAATTACGCATTCAGTTTTCCCTTTCCACGCCCACTTTTTGCATGGTGATGAAAGTTCAAGTACGGAGACGGAGCTTGGAGAGGAAAGCCGAAGCACTTCTTGGTCGGTGACAATTTTTCGTAGACAGACTGTCATTTACGGATATTCAGACATTAGATTTCGGCTAACCGATTACAGGACACAATCATTTTCGAATATATAAATATAGACGAGGCATTTTCGAACTTCAGTTATGGATTAAACATTTTGCTCGTTCAATTATCTTCAGGCCTATTCAATCATTCAGAGACTCGTGCAGTTAGTTCGCATTGGTTGATATTCGCTGTGCAGTCAACACGCGACGCTTGAAAGTAACTCCCAATAGATTCTACCTTTAAGCCAATCCGCAACCTCGGACGGCAAATAATCAACAGTCCACCAGTGAATCAGCGGACCATCCAGCTATGGCGACAGGAAGGAAGTCCAACCGCGGTGTGATAAATAGTCTTCATTCATAATCTCTCTTATAAATATTAAAATTACAATTTTGTCCCTTCATAATTTTCAAAAGTTTTCTAATTAAAACTATATATATTAGTTATTATATATATATTAATATAATCACTAATATATATATATATGAACACTTACAATTTTGAGGTTATGGCATTAAGTCATTAATGAAAAAAGTTATCTTCTGGAGATTAAAGAATACAGTGACAACATAAACCAGAGATTTATCATGAAACGAAAAGATATATGACACATGCGTGATGTTTTTGTGAGCTATTATTATTTTAACATTATTGGTAGGCTAATTAGAAGAAATGCGAGCCGTAGATTATCCATTAATAATAAGACCGCTGTAAATTATTTTATTACCGGAAACTATTGTCATCTTTTGAAGGAAAAATGCTAGATAAATGCAAACTTATTTTTATCGCGCACGCTACTTTACATACAGGTTTATTATAACTCATTATCATCTGGAAAATTCTGAATGTGAATAGTTAATAACAAAAAAATCTTCCACTTACAAAAATAGATATCCAAATTAAAGAGACTAAAGTAATGTCTGTAATCCGGATATTCTTTTAGGAATTTATACATTTTAAACACAGACGTTTATATTTTAAGTTTTCGATCTACTGCATCTTCAAAAATTATGAAGCTGTAACAGAATTTAATAAGTCTTGCCTTTACATTGCGGACTCGAATATTAGCAAATTGAATACTTTAATGAACAAAATGTATCTTCCTTCTGTTAATATAGAAAATTGAAGTTTCAAACACAGTCTAAAAGTCGTCTCCATAATTAAATTCCTTTATTTTTTTTATAACTTTGAGCACCGTTTCGGACAGTAAAAAAGCGAAAGTTGATGTAGTCTATATAAATCACGTGTATAAATAAAAGTAGGACAAACCATTGATTAGCCTAGTTTAGCAGATGTGTTTGGTTTGTTTGTTCTTTGTGTGTATCCGGCATACGATGTTGGAGTGTGAAGGTTGACAGGTGGTGTGGTGTATTGATTATTGGACGATATGTGAGGATGGGTCTGCGGGTGTGATGGGTAAGGTAGGTTAGGATGTACCTGAATGTTCTGAGGATGAGTCCGATTGGGAGTTTTATTTTAGGAGGGGACGAAAGTGTAGAGGTGGAGGATTTTTGTGGAGTTGTTGGATCGTGGGGTTGGGGTGGTTGAGAGTGCTTTAATTAGGGAGTTATAATACGTTCCTATGTTTAAGTTTATGTTGGATACCCTGGCTAGCTTACGTATGCAAACAATGGCACAAACTGTTTTCAAAATAAAAATATTTGATAAGTTCTAAGATCAATAATAGCCTTTACAGAGAAATCAGTTGATGATATATTATAAATGTTTGTAATACTCACTGCAATCCAGAATCCATTATGCCAAAGTAACGTTGGTCATAGTACACATACTTTCTAATGCACAGAGATAAAATGTCAGTATCTCTGTACAAACAACGAAGCGTTCTTAATTTCCTTTTAATGCTGAGAAGTTATATTCATAGGTTGTGTCTATTTCACTACATTTATATCTACAGCAACCTTCATTAGTTTTATTACATTTAAAATTAACAACAATCAGACTCATCCAAAGTCAGCTTTGGGAAGTTTGATGTTATGGTGGATGACGGAATTTCTGGGGTACCAGGGAGGGTTTGTATGGTGCACAGGCTTATGGTTAAAAAAAATTTTTTTTTGGCTTTTTTCCCCATATGGAAAGGCAAAGGACCAGGTGGGTTATATTATGGAGGCTGCCTATGCTTTATGAATTTCTTGAAAACAAAGGAATTCCACAATGATTTACAGCAATAATAAAAAACTACTGCTCTGGTAGAATTGTCACAGTAAGAGCCAGTATAGAAGAGATAAATACAAATATGCAAAAATATCAACTAGGAAAACAAAAGGCATCCTTCTAAAAAAACATGTAAAAGAAACCTCATTTTCTAAATACTTAGACGTAAATATCAAAACAACAAAGAACTGCCCGATACCTGTTGTAACCCTTGACAACAACCTGCCTTCCTACCACATGCAAAAGTAATGTTAGACAAAGGACTTAAGTTAATTAACCAGATTATGTGCATTTGTAAAATTGATTACAAAATCCCCCACCATTGGAGTACTCTCAAACATACTGATGAACAATAAATTCATGAAAACCCTTCTTATAGGACAAAGTGAAGCTCTAATTGGAGTCCTATGGGCATACAAACCAACACCCATCAAAGGACTTCAAATAATATGTGGTATTCCACCCATTCATATAACATCCTGAAGTAAAGCAGCACTTCTTTATAGGAAGTGCAATAGATTGCAGGAAGCAACTAAAATCACTGATGAGACACTGTAACAGCACCGACCACCGAGAAATCTTGGGAAAAAAGAAGAATGGCAGAAAAGATGGGATGTCACAGTGAAGTCAGAATAGACCGAAGAAATTTCCCCTATTATAAATGAAAGACTAGAGAAAATATACATAGAGCCAACTAAAGAATTTTTCCATTTCTGCTGTGGCTGAGGTACCTACAGAAATAAACTGCACCAGATGACATTTACACATAGGCCATTATGCAGCTAGGGCAAGGCAGAAGAATCTCCGAAGCACATTCTATCATCCTGTAAGAAATGGATGTATATTTGCAATGAAATTTGAGTGTTCGGAATGACACAGATCATAGGAGACAAAGCACATTTTGACACTTTAAGGAATGCACTTGTAGTTTACGAAGAGGAAGAGAAGGAAGAAAAAATGATAGGACAGTACAGAATAGAGTAGACTCAAGACATGATCCCCGCATTAAGGGCCAATACCAGAAATAACCCAAAAATTGTGACACACCTTTAATAAATAAATCTTACTGGCCTACTAGGGTTGAAAGCAAATCAAATGAAGGTTGTTTTAGGGCAGTGAGAGTACAATACTACCTGTAAAAGGATTCCTATGCTGGGCGCATTGGCAAGTCATGTTGTTTTTGCTAACATGATAGAGGGTAGGACACTCCTGTAACCTTTCCAGGAAACTCACAGTTTAGGGTCTTTCCTTTGAGACTCATAAGAAATCAAAATTAACAATTCACACATCCAGGACAAATAAAAAGAAAAAAAAGAAAATAAAGAGTATCAACAACCACAGTTTAGAGAAATAAACCCCTGTAAAAAACAGAGTGTAAAAACGGCAACACAAATGAATTAAAAAATGGAGCGAAAAAAAAAAGCGCCTGTGTTGGGCAGCATCTCTGTCCCCACAGCAGACCCCCATCAAGAGACAGAGTCAGGTGGATTTACAAAAATATTACATGATATATACAACAAATAACACTAATATAAACAGAAGGAAAACTATCAAATGTTTGACAAAGTAAATAAATAAATGTCTATTGTTTGATTGTCTGTTTCGGGATTCTCACTGAATGATATTTACACATATATACACTAATTGAATAACTGATTTGCTGAGTTATGGAACATGAACACATAACACTAAATAGCTGCAGTAAAGAGTAATTCTTTGGCTGAGTGACAGATTTCATATCTATATGATTTATAAATTTAATGGATTAAGAACCAAAAGGTTGCTCGTGCAGCTATAATTATAGGGATTATACCAATAAAACAGTGACAAACATATTATAGAATTTTTCAGTACACATTTAATAAATTTTTGTATCTTCAACGAAGACACAATACACTATATATAAATTGATTTTAAATAATTTCCTTAATTCATTTTTCAGTTATTGCTAATAAAGAAACAAACAATATCATCACGAAAATTGAACACGAGATTTGACTTCGGCGTCCGCAATATTCTTCTTCTCCCTATTGCACGGTTTACCAACCTTTTAAATACTAAGTGCCAATTATTTGACAAGTGAGTTCAGATAAGCCATTTTGTAGCATAATATGTTCATGGTTAGGGGCTGATAAATAGCTATGAGGATAGAATCTTCTGCTACACATAGGGGACAAATAGGAATAACTGTGATGCAGTTAAATTAATAAATTTACACCAGTTTAATAAAGCACTAATTTACAAAACTCAAGAATGATGTTCCTGTAATAGCTACATAATCCTCATTTGGTGAAGATAACTCTGGACTACAGTTGTTGTCCCTGAGAGCCAGATCGTCTAGGACCTTGGAATTGTATGTTCTCTCTGTTTACCAGAAGAACTGTTAATAAATTCTTCTATTTTAACAAATGGTCATTCATTGTATTTATTTATAATACAAGTCTAATTGTACACTGATTTTTATCAATGTAAATATATTAATTTCTCATCAAAAATACAAACAGGCTCAAGGTTGCAATGTGCCACTTTTAATCATCCAAAGCGCCATGGTGTGGCCACCTCTGCCCTACTGCAATGTTCATAGAGCTCACAGACTCTCCCCTACATACCCTGTGAGCACATAGCAACCAGGCCATACTGTGACAGAGAGGTGGCAGCATCATGGTTCTCTTTTGAATTTTTTTCATGAATTAATAAAATACACACAATAAAATATATATTCAATGAAGAATGTGTTTTACTCATTTTTTCAATTAAGTAGATATTTAAAATTTTAAATATAGAATTTTTTATTTTAAGGAAGAGTGGAAAAACAGGCTGTGGGAGCTAATCTTTTAAAAAGATGGGAACAAATTGTATCTTTCTCAAATTTATTTTCCAACAACAAATATACAAGATGTTCAAAAACTGTTGAATCGTTTATTTTGTAATGTTTTATGTTCAGAAAGTCTAGTACAAAAAATTGCACTAATTTTATGGCCTGTACATTACATTAACAAAACAAGTTGGTACTTTGGTTTATGCAAATGTATTAAGTCAATACACAAGTTTATTGGACATATCTAATCCATCTATAATAAGTATAAATACAAACAATTTACATTCCTATAAACTATGACTAGAAAGGCAGCAAGCTCTATTACATTTGTTAGGAGCTTGAAATAAAAACTGGACTGCAGAACATTTTGTTTCTTGACATGTAGTTGGAGACCATGTATTCTCAGAATTCTAAACATTATAGCCATATTTGAGCTTGAGCAAACCATCCAATAATATTCCAGCTTTATTGTTATCACATAAACGTTACAAAATTTCTTGTTACAATGGATTTCATTTGTTTTGTTTTGTATTGCACTCTTACTGATAATATAAAATTTATTTAGAAAACAAGTAACTTTGAGTAATGATGGGCAAATCTTTAAAAAAAATTATTACTGATGAATACTAGAGCATAATTTTTATACTTTTTGTTCAACATTAATTTAATTTGGTTGTCTATATAATTCAAAACCTACATTTTGTTATAACATTATTTTCACTTTACTTTGGGATATTGGAATAGTCATTTCTCATTATGTAATAAGCCTTTCAAATAAGAAATTATCTTATATACAATCCAAATATTATTATTACGTAACACAATCCTTGCCAAGTGCAATTCAGTTATAATTGAAGTTATGTTTCAAGAACATATTTAAAATATATGTTTTTAAACATAAAGAGTAGAAATTTTCACAGGTCATAAATATGAGTATTAAAATATTTGTTAATAATATTGAAACCAAAGTACATTGGTACGTATCACATCAAAATTTACTAAGAATTAGCTCAGACTTAACAGGATTTATCTGAACATGGTAAAATACTTGAGTAGTAAAAGGAATAGGAGAAGAAGTAGTTTGCTACTTGATTGTCAAAGATTAATTCCATGAAATTTAAAAATTCAAAACTTCCAAAGAAAGTAGTTACATTGATGTGAGCAACAATATGCCAAAAAATTTAATTCTTTAGTCTCAGTGAATCTGTCATCAAAACTGAGACATATGCTGTCATCATTTACCTTTGTCCAAAATAAATAATTAATATGGACAGGGAAGACCTTAAATTCAGAGTCTGTGACACCATGTTGGATAGCAAGAAAATATAGAATTTTTAAGACAGAACAGGACTGTACTTGGTGTCAGCAGATCATACAGAGCAATCTACTTGTCCAACTCCGACTCTGGCAGTCATGTTATTTGAACAGAATCTTGAAGAAGATGACTCAGCCACTCAGAAATTTGACATCTACTATCGGTTTAATGAGGTTAGGATCACTGGAAATGTCTTCCTAACTTTCTGATGAAGGGGGCAATACCTCTGAAAAAAATCAAGAACTCCAAACCTCACAAGGTGTCTACCATCTTTGAACCTCAGGTAAGTCACCTACTTTCTATCTCTCTCTTTCATTTCATTATTAATTGTTTTAACATCTCAATGTCATTGCCTGACACACACACACACACACACACACATATATATAGTAAGTAAGGATAGTAAATGAGGGAGAAAGATAGGAAATATGCTTTGAAACATATGTTTGGCACAGAATTATGCTCAGGGAAAGACATATGTCAAGCGTAGAGAAGAAAGGAAGAAGGAAGAAAGACTGAAAATATTCGGCGCCGCCGGGACTTGAACCCGGATCGTCATAGAGCCTCCGCTGTGGCCGCGGAGTGCCTTGACCATTAGGCTACGTTGCCGGTGCGTCAAAGATAGTCAGTCATGGATATATATACGATGTTAGTTGGGATGGATAGAGAGAAGTGGGATAGAAGAGATTATTAGGAGCATCCATCTCCCTCATTTACTATCCTTACTTACTATCCTAATATCCAAAAACCTGTGACTTCGTCACGTTACAAACGTTTCATTAATTTTTATATATATATATATAAATTAATGAAACGTTTGTAACGTATATTTAAATGAAGTGAGAAAAGATCAAAATAATTTTTTCAATTGGATCAGGAAGAAAGACAGATCACAAGAGTTGATGTACCTTAAATTGCTAGTACAAGTCTACTGGTTGGGATGCAGGAACATGTCTAATTTTCACAAGCACCTGAGCCCCCTTCTTTAAGACAGAATGTCTGAAAAGTATGGCAACATGTCACTCAGTCAGTGGGTAAATATGAAATAGTAAGTCAACTCTGACTCCCTTCCCTATCCGAATGAAATCAGCACAATTACCCAAAGTATACAGCTGCCAAACACCGTTAGGTTATGAGATTTTCTTTAATTCATGAAATGTCAAAATATTGTTATGGGCAGGAAAGAGAGGAAGAAGAATTATCTTATCTGAAATGGATGGCCAGTGTTGAAGGCCAAACAGGACAAAGATCTAATTTTGGGAGGTGTTAGCACCCTTCCTCTGGAGATATGGATTGCATGCCTGTCAACTGCACAATCTGCTACTTACAGTGCACATGTATGCTGGAAATTTCAGTTATCTTCTAAATGGGGACATCATTCCGCAAGTCCAAAACCATTAAATATTCTCATTCATGTCTATATCAATTAAATAGCCAATATTTTAATATGATTGATTACATTAACATTTTTGTTTTCGCAGAGCTATACATTGAGTTTTCAATTTTTATTTACCGATTTCTTAATATATTATGTCTACTTCACTCATATTAACCTAACATAATTATTATCAATTTATAAAGTCAATAGTTATGAAATTGAAGGTCAGTCTTAGTATTAAAAATAATTTGGTTGACTGGAAAAAAGGAATGATGTATACTATCATCTACAAAAATTCGCGAAATTTTTGTCTAATATTTTACCTTTTGAAGTATGGTATCATCTTTAGTGACATGCTCTGGGGCAATTAACTTATACTCTGTGTTATTTAAGATATATATTGAGTATAGCAGTTTGAATATTACATTTTTAATTGGACTCTTTTTGTAAATATATTCAGAAATGTTTTCAGTAGCACATATAAACATTTATATAACTACAGAAACAGGGAATGGTGGTAATATAATATTAAATTGATAACAGAATTGGGACCCCCTGCAGCTCTTAATATCATGCATTTATTTACACTAGAAAATGGAGGGTTTTGAATTATTGTATTACTCATCAATGGCATCATTAATATCATAAATAAAAGTGCCCATCACTACATGTAAATTTGAAATCAATGATAAATGAATGAGATCATTATACTATCAGTAAAATGAAATTATTTCCTGCATAATTTGTTTTAATGGCTCATCAATAACAGTGCTTCTTATTACATGTTATAGTGTTACTCAATGTAACTTAATTGCATAAGCATATGCCTATGTGACTATTTGGCAATTATTAATGCATTATTAAAGTGAGGAGTATTATTTTGCACATTCATTAGTGCCTGTATAATTTTAAATTTGCAAATAATTTGTTTTTATGCTTTTTTGGAAAGTATTGCACCTCTGTATTTCAATTTATGAACCCAAGAGCAAACAATAGGTATGTATTCAAACCATAATATAAAATTGTTAACAATCAAATTACACTCACAAAAATTCACTCATACATATCAATAAATAATTTTACACACTGAATACATAATAATCATCTTTGGTATTTCAGCTAAAAATATATACTGTGAAAATATGTATTGTACTTAAAGCTCAAGATAATTTTAGTTTTTGGACTTTTTCAAGCCCTGAAATTATTTATACTGTAAATAGTTCATATTTTAAAATATGAATTTTATGGAATGTATTTGTTTAGTCTATTTTCAACATGAAAAGAAACTAATAACCATAGATCAATTCTAACTCATCAATAAAACACGATCTTTAAATTAGTTTTAAACAAAACAAAACAATGAAAACAGATAACTTACATATAAACACATAGTGCTACTTCTTTCCGAATTAACTCTGTTGAAAATAGAAGAAACATGTCACACATCACAAACACGAGTTATAAAAATTAGCCTTTCATGTAACTATACTGAAAGTTAAAAAAGTCCAATATTAAATCCATTAACATGAAATGTAGGAGTTCTCCATATTCATTCATATAAAACAATTATCTTTAATAACTTTTCATGAATAATAAACACTTACTCTTTTTAATTTAACTTCACCATTTCAGTTCACAACAGTGCAAAAATGAGCAGAAAAAAAATCCTGTGTTAACCACAACTTTCAAAATATAATATGCATGCATAATGTAACTATTTCAGTACCCAGGATAGAATCTTTAGTAGCACCATTAACATGCACACTTTTAAAATATTACAAAAAACAGTAATTTATCTGATGGGTTTAGCATTCAATTAAATATAAAAAATGTATTTGATTATTGTTAACTTTTATCAAGTTTTAACGCTTACTGTAATGACATTCATTTCCAAAAATAAACAAAGGTATAAATTAATAACAAATATTATATTTACTTATTTTTCAAACAAATATTTATTTTTTGATCTTGGAATTTCTCTCATAGTAAAAATTTTAACTAGAAGTTCTTGAACTGTCAAACAAATATTTGATATATCAATAATATAGCAATTTTAATATTTACTTGGTTCAATTTCATTTTAACTGAATAAAATGTATACATATTCTTTTTATTTTAGAAGTATAAGAAAAGTAACAATAACTTTGCTATGGAAATTTTATACATAGAATCAGAAAGGTAAAGTATGAGAAACCATTATTGTGGTAAGTGACAGTTATTAATCTTTAAAAAAGTTTTAAATAACTGTTCTTAAATAACTTAGCAGTGATATTCCAATTACGTCTATTCCTTATCAGCCAGACTCTATATATAGCTTATTTTGGATTCATTTAATATTTATATTGAAAGAAAGCCATAATTATTGATTCATTAAAAGCATTTACTTTGTGCATATCAATATAGGCCCTTTCTAAAAAATCCTAAAATTTATTTATTTCAAATGAACAATTTATTATACTAACAAATATATATGTATAGTACCTAACTTAACAAACAGTGTTATTACAAGGAACACATGATAGATACAGAATTTGTAAACTATAACAAACTCTCATGAAAGCTTTTTCTCATTTATAAAATAGAAATTATATATATATATATATAATATATTATATATATATATATAAAACAATTAATGGGGAAAGGACAGAGAGATAGAAAGAAGAAGAAAATGGCATTCTCAGATTATTTACAACAATTAATAAGGACAGTAAAGAGAGATAGAAGATTGGCAGGCACCATGTAGGGTTTGAAGTTCTTAAATTTTCGGAGGCACCGCCCCCTTCATCAGAATGGTAGGAAGACATTTCCAGTGATCGGCTATCCGAGTATGACCTTACACGGTGCCTGCCATCTGTGAACCTCAGATAAATCACCAACCTTATATCTCTCTTTCCTGTCCTTATTAATTGTTATATATACAATGGAAAATCAATGAATATTTATAAATTGCTTAGCTAAACAGATTCTATAATAAAAACATTTTTATTCAGGAGAGTATCAATGTAGGTGCATTGGAATTTCAGATATGCTTCAGTACATGTATGTGAGCCATAGCATTTTAGTTTCTAACCATACAATAAAGCATAGTAAAAGATCCTATCCTGAGATAATTATTTAGTGAGAATTATAAGATGGGATTTTAATGACAACCCTTATGTACAAGCATTTCATTTAAATAAGGTGTAAGACTCATTTTCTTCTCACAATGACAAGAAAATATATTCTGATAAGAATATTAAACATACAATATGTGTAAATAATTAATTCAGAGCTCTTTTTAACATCATAGAATATTCTTTGAATATCAAAATATGCAATAGAAGCGTACCTCTACATATCATAATTTCATGCAAACAATGAAACCTTAATCTTCAAATTAGTTTTAATCAAATTGTGTTTAAAAATGATTTATAAGTGAATATTGTTTACAAACAAATTAATATGTCTACAATCAAAAAACTTAAAACAATAATAAAAAAAATTGGTTATAAGCCAATCTTTTTCTTGAAATGATAATATTACTTCATTTTTATTTTATTGTAGTCATCATGAAAGGTTGGCTGATATACATCAAATGTAATGAATAGCTCTACAATGTTATATACAGGGTGATTTTGGTGACTATTCAAAACTGCATAGTGACATGGAGGACACTGAGACAAGTAATTCGATATAGGAAATTTTTGGGTCAAAACAGATGGCAAATGCCCTAAAATTGAATCATAATTTTCCATGACATCACACCACTTGTTCCCAGGTTTACTTTATGGTCATGGATCACAGACTTAGAGAAACTGGCTATTTGAAAGTAAGTAAATATTGGCGTTGATTTCAAATGCCACTTTACATTGTGCATTGAAATTAATTACGATGAAAATGTTTAAGGGTAGTCACAAAAGTGTGGTTCCTTGGCCTGTCCACAACACAGTGAAAGGCGCTTTGCTTGAATCCATCAAAAATGACCCTAGTACCAGTACACATTGTGTGGCCAGACAGTTAGGTGTTTTAAGTCAACACTGATATTTAATGAAGTCTCAAATTTTATTTAATAGTAAAAGATAAACTGACAAGTGATTAAATAAATTCTTCACAATGTTTGTGCAATCCTCATTGCTTTTGTTAGATAACTTAGTATTGCAATAAATGGAAAATTAACACACTGCACAAACCTGGTGACAAACTCAAAAACATGACTTCATCACCTGGTTCATGTAGTAGGTCTTGTATTTTTTAATCTCCTAATGAATGCAACAAGGATTGCAGAAACTATGTGAAGTATTTATTATACCACTTAATTTTGTTTGTAATTTGGTCA
Organism: Eucriotettix oculatus; assembly: GCA_034510155.1. Lineage (NCBI taxonomy): Eukaryota > Metazoa > Arthropoda > Insecta > Orthoptera > Tetrigidae > Eucriotettix > Eucriotettix oculatus. The sequence goes on from CM067377.1 coordinate 140,366,763, forward strand.
CATCTTTGTCTAATTATTTTACTGGTAATACAGTCTAAATATACTATGTGCATGAAAATAAAAAGAACACTATATGCTTGCATACACCCTTTTGGTATTGCTTAGTCTCATCTTGAACTATGACAATATAAAATTAAAAGTGAAAAAGGAAAGTAGTCAAGTCAAGTCAAGTCTGTGAACTATAAGCAATAATATTATGATTCAAACTGCTGACATTTTGTCATAGGCATAATTCAAAAAATTTAAACATATAGATTGAGCTCTTAATAATAAATAGTATGTAAGCTGATAGAAGAATTCAAATTGTTCTTTGAATTCATGAAGAAGGTGAAACTCCAATCATTTATAATTTTTATTTATTTTTCTAAATTTTTGGAAGTCATAGTTGAAACAGCTGTTAATCATTATATTAAGAAGGTATGTATAATTTTAAGAGACTTGTTACATATTTTGTATATCTGGAATACTTCTTTGATTACATATAATAAGACAAAATATTACTGAAGAGGTAATCAAATAACATATGCATTATGTGAAATATATGATTGTATTAACATTATTGTTTAGTTATAACAAACTTGTAATGAGGTAGCTATAAGTTGATTGCTATGATATAATTTATTTTCAGCAAATTAATAAAATAGGAACTGTCTATAAAATCCCATCTTATAACACTGGAGTATAAATATTCCGTACATGCAACAATAATGCAAACTATTACTGAAAATTTAAATAAAATGTTTTACTCAAGATTTGAGAACCCCCAGTAGGGTATTACCTTTATGCAACTGATTCAGGTGAATCAAGAACATTACTTTGATTCTCACTACTTGATCTGACTGCTTTCAAAGTAGGGGTCATTGTCTCAGTGGATGTGGGGCAGGAAATTGTGGCAACAGCACCTCCTTCACTCCCACCAGATCCTCCATTGTTGTTATTATTAGTGCTAGTACAGCTTCTTCGTCTACCAGTACCTACTCCTGGGCTGCTATCTCTTGTTGGTGATTTAACATCAAATACTGAAGTATCACTTTCAATATCAGACTCTACCTACATAGAGAAAAAAACAAATGATTTAGTATACAAATTAGATTTAAAAAAAATCAGCTTAAAGTGTCATTACAAATTTAATTACAAGGTTTCATTCCATTTCACTTAATGATATAATTAGAATATATTTCTATTTATTGTGGACAGTTTTCTATAAACTTAAAAAGCTGTTTAAATCATGTCAAATGTTATTTACAATTATGATTTAGAAGTTAAGAGTTTGAAAGACATGCACAATTTTGTTTTGTAAAAGTAAATTCTTTATTAATACTTAGCATTTATTAGTAATAAAATGTTTTTCTTTACCTGTCTTGTTCCAGGATAAGGTGATAAACGTTCTGATGTATCAGAACCACAGCTTGAACTCTCACTTAATTCTGTAGTGAATTTGCGGGCTGCCCGTGGGGATGGGGGTGGACGTCTACTACACACTTGTGATTGGATATGTTCGCATACACGTCGGAAACGCCTGATGTTACCTGAAGAAAACACAAAAAAGTGTTTGAACTGACATGTTACAAAAATCATTATGAATAAAGGAATTCTGATACTGAAATCTATTTTCTTAACAGATGAGTTACTATTTTAATTGGTTTTGTTTTGAAGTAGATTGCTAATGGAGTTGAAGCAAGTGGTAAAGATGTTACATTTTCAATTGTCTACAGTAGAAAAAATTATGAAAGCAAAGAAAGGAATAAAAATCCAGCATTTCAAACCAAAAATACCTCTGATCCTCTTCAGTTAAAAAAAAAAACAAGGATCAAAGTCAGACACAAGTGACAGAAAGCTAATACAAGAACTGAAATTACTACATTCTTTCTATTTATGAATGCTGAACATCAAAGCCTTTGTTTTATTCAGATAGATGATGAATTATGGACAAATGTGTCTAATAAAAGTAAATAACTTTGTGCTCTGATCAAGAGTAATTTTTCTATATGGAGTAGTTCTGGTTCAAAGAAATATATGAAATTTATTTTTAAGAATTCTTCTACTAAACATTGATCCCTTTACACCCCCATTATTCAGGCAGAGTGAGCTTCTACACACCTTGCCATTCAGGGCTGATGTTCTCTATCAATTTATGGTAAGTCAATAACTTTACTGTCTCTCTTTTATATTCAATTTATTATTATTTTGACTTCATAATCGTATTTTTCTTTATATATAAATTTAGATGCAACAGGAAATGACATTGTCAGATTAATTAAAACAATTAATAAGGACAGGAAAGAGAGATAGACAGTAGGTGACTTACCTGATGTTCACAGATAGCAGGCACAATGTAAGGTTTGAAGTTCTTTAACTTTTCAGAGGCACCACCCCCTTCATCAGAAAGTTAGGATTGCATTTCCAGTGATCAGCTAGTCGTTGACTGTCAGGCATTGCCTAGCAGATCACTCGAAATGTCTTTTTCCTTAGACACAAATTTGTTAAGTTTTTGTGCATATAAAACCATGATATTATTATCATACAGACTGTCACAATACCGTTTAATATCCAATTCCAACATTTTTTGATTACTCAATTTACCTCCCCTCTAAATGTTAAAATTTTAACTGCAAATGGTTTTCTGTTCTACTGTTTCAATATATTCATAATCCTGAATTAAACCTGGTTGATCACTAAATACTTCTTTGTACTCCACCAAAATATCTATAGATTCCTATATATTCTGCATTGTCCTTCAATTGATCATTTTATTTCATTTTCTGTATTTTCCCACTACTCTTGGATTCTCCCCGCATACAATGTATTCTCTCTCTGATCTTAATAGTTGGTAATTCCAAAGGTAATTCAATTTCTATTCCCTTTACACTATCATTCCCAGCATTCAAGTGACATTCTCTTTTTCCAAAATCTAATACTACTTGATGTTTGACACTGCAACCCAGTCCTAATATTACAGGCACAAACAGAGATTTAACTACTGTATACCTTATAAATAATTCCTGTCCTTGAATACCAACTTTCACTAAAATTTGTTTACCACTCCACTTACTGGCAAATTTTCTTCAATTACATTCTTTTTATTAACTCGATCTGTAACATGCTACAGTTTCACATCTATGACTAATCCTTGCAGTGCATGTTTCTCATTACATTCCCCACTTAATCTATTATACAGTTCCTCACAACTTTTACCCTTTACTTCAATCTTATTCTGATTAGCTAAAATTTTATTGAATTTCTCATTTTGCTTTTCTAAACTCCCATAAACTGTTTGTTTAAGGCATAAATTTCATTTTTCATATCTGACTTTCACCACAGACTCTACCTTTTCAACTATAACAATTTCCTGAATTTCCTCCATTTTTCAAAATCTTTATCCCAACACAAGTCCAAAAACAAAAATTTAAACAAAATGGAAATGCCTTCCTATCTTTCTGATGAGGGGGGCGGTGTCTCTGAAAATTCAGAAACTCCAAACCTCACAAGGTCTATGAACCTCAGGTAAGTCACCTACTTTCTATTTCTCTTTCCTTTTTAATTATATATTCTAACATGAAAAGTTACAAAGAACAATAAAGGCCAGTTTGTGATTTGCTATGTGTTGAGGGAGGGACGCCGTCCGGGCCAACATGTGATCTGGAGAGACGTCAGTGGGGTGCCAGTCAAGGCGAGAATGTCTTCATAGACAGAGGTACCATGGGTGGTCTGCAAATCTGTGCGGCTACATGATAATAAACAGGTATTGAAACAACCCCTGAGTTAGGTGGTTTATAACGGGAAGTAGTTAAAGACATTGTTAACTAATTTTCAGTGTGAGTGGTGAATGGATGCATGACCGCACCCTGTAGATTACCAGCATCATGCTCTGAATAAATCTATTAAAATCATCTTTTGGTGTTTTTAAGAAAAAATACCTGGCAATTACGAATATTGAGGAAACGACGGATATATATATATATATATATATATATATATATATATATATATATATATATATATATATGGAGTTTGTTCATTAGAAAGTTAGGAAGACATTTCAGTCGGCTAGCCGGAAATGTCTTCCTAACTTTCTGATGAAGGGGGCGTTGCCTCCGAAAATTCAAGAACTCCAAACCTCACAAGGTGTTTACCATCTATGAACCTCTTGCCTGTCCTTATTAATTATGTATATATATACTTAATTAATGAATTAATAAGGACACCAAATTTCTTAAAAACATTCCAAGTGATGGCCAGTCATCGACTGAGCAGTCAAAATTGCTGCGCAGCTAGTTTTTGCAATCCAACGCAGATATCAAAAGCATTCGCCCCACTATACTACCTACCTGTCCAAGGTATTGGATTATAGTAAGTCCCTTGTTATACATTGCTGTTTGAATAATTTAGAGTGAAAAGTGTATGTTTTGTGAAAGATATAAAACATCTGCTCTTTATTTGGTAAAGGAAAAAGTGAAAGAGTTGTTTACAACGTTTCGCTTGTGAGCACCTAGCATTATCAAGGCTAGGCCAGGACTGATTAGCCTTGCTGGCAAGGCTGCTTATGTGGCATAACAGCCCAAAAACCGATGTCAAATACTGAAGTTACGTCGGCCACGAAAAACATCTGTTATTTTATTTGTAAACTCATTTATTTCTAAATCAAATTTCATGAAAGTAAAATTTTGTTGTTGTTGTCTTCAGTCATAAGACTATACAGGGACCTGGATTGCCTGGGTATTTTTTTATATTATCCTGGTACATTAGTTAATTCTTGGTCAACACATGATTAAGCCAGCATTGAAAATGTCACAATATGAACCTAAAATATACTCTCAGTATCTTGACAGTCAAAATACCCTGGTAGATTAGAAGGGCTAAAAATATTTTCAGTACTCTAATAGAATAAAATTTCTTCCCCACTTAGGAGATGAATTTTACTAAAATTGCATATAAAAGGTCATAACATAACATAGTATTACTCCATTTATGACACCAAAGTCGATAGTTTCCTTGTTATTTTAATATGATTCATTTCTACCCCCACCCCTCACACGCTGAAAGGGGTTGAAACATACACAAATATTGTCAGGGTAACACCATAAAAGTAATTGACTCAAATATGAGGCTTTATTACATATAAGAATCTGCTAATTCCACTCTCTCTCCTAGGAGGGTGGTAGCCATGCCATATCTCCAAAATGTTTGGTTTTGGATTGCGAGGATTATGAAAAGAAAATTTTATCAAAATTGTTTGTTCTTTAAATGTATTATGCTGAAGTGTGTTTTACCCATTCCATCCACCTATTAGGAGACTAACTGCAATTTAATTCACATTCCAGAATCAAACTCTCATAGCACAGATTTAAATACCAAACTTGACTGTTTTATTATTATTTTCATATGATGCCCCTACACCTCCACAATGAATAGGTTTGAACTTATACACAAAAAAATCAACAAATATGATATCAAATTAATTGACCCAAAATTAGAATAAAATAACAGCAGTTTATGGATTTTTAAAAATTACTGCCCCTTTACCAAGTGGTAGTAGGTAGCCATGTATTACCCTAATTGTGTTGAGTTCAGTTGCCAAGAACACCTGGTCAAAATTGTTCCATCCATTAAAGATAATATGCACAAGCCTGTTTTACCTCCTTCCAACCCCTTTTATGAAATTACCTGTAACTTAAATTGCATTTTTTATGTCAGAAATAAACTCGTAGGCTCACATTACACTGGTTTAGAGCCCAATCTTGATTGTTTTCTGGTTATTTCCATGTGATGCCTCTTCACCCCACCCCTAAGTATACTCCCCTTTGATTATAAATAGGGTTGAAATTACATGCTTGCAGTATTGGAGGGCACATTATAAAATTAATAAACACAGAAATGTTTTTTTTATGGAAATATTGGCAAATTTTTGATATTTAAATTTTTCACCCCTTCACCCCTGCCATAGTGGAGGTGGCTGTGTCTTACCCCAACAGCGTTGATATCTCAAACGCCAAGAAGACATGTGCAAGATTTAGTTGAAATTGTTCCATCCATTAAAAATAGTATGTGAAAGTCTGTTTTACTCCATTTCAACCTCTTTCGTGATGAATTATAACTTGAATTTCATTTCATATGTCTGAACCAAACTCAGTGGCTCATATTACACTAGTTTGGAGCCCAATTTTGATTGTTTTCTGGTAAATTTTATGTTTAGCCCCTCCACCCTAAGAATACTCCACTTTGGCTAGAAAACACATTTGGTAAAGTACACCAAGAGTAACAGAAAGTGGAAAGTAATGTATTAGCCAGGAGATGTTGCAAATAAAAACTGATTGCTATTTCAATAAACTTAGAAATATGCTGACAATTATGTACTTCCCAAACAACTATTTAAGGGTAAAACCTTCAAAAATAGCATGATTTCATAGAACAATGATACTGAAAATTGAATTGTAAAAGAAATTACTTATACACATTAAAATAACTTAATTGTTGCATGGAAATTGTCAATACAATGTTTCATCTTGAAAATTAGGAATACTACCATAAAATTATTTGTTACAAATCTAAAAAAGAACAATAAAAAATTCTATGAATAATTGTTTCTTATACATAAGAAATATTCAAAATAGTTAAGCAGAAAATTGAAATAAGTTCTGAAAAATATTCAACACATGCTTCAAATGACAAGAATATGATATAGTAATTGATAATATTGAAGTTCTTCTTTTTATGACAAGTTTATTAGATATACGCCAGTGTATCCTATTTTTAAGAATGGACTCAAGAGAAAATAATATGGCTTTAATTATAACTCAATAAAATTTTAATAAATATTACTTGTGGAATTATCAAAACAGAAGAGTCAATTAATTTGAGAAATTATTAGGAAAAAATTAAAGTTAACACTACTTTCTTCTAAAGCTACAAGGGCACATTCAAGCTAACATCAAACTCCTCAAATATTCATTTTTCTTAAAAACAAATTTGGACAGCTAAAATTTAAATCTAGGTCAGCATGAATTACATTCTCTCAAAATTACTATATATATATATCCAAAAAATGTATACACACTTTAAAATTAGCCATATAGACCATGTGCTTGAATGCTTATTTTAATAGTGATGATACAGTAGAAGGCCTCTTAACTGGCCTCTCATTAATTGGCCACCACTTAAATCATTCAGACATCTGAGAGTGGCCGAAACATTAATTCGTCACAAGAGGTGACTCCCTGAAAAGTCTCATGTTGGCTGTTTGAGCAATATGTAATTCAGTTGTAAATATGTACTGAATTCATTCCATGCAAGTGTATCTGTTAGCTTTTAAACATACTGAACATGTGTATGTTAAAATGAGTGCATTATAGAAATGACAATGGAGACAACTGGAAGGTTTAGAATGAATTTATATAAGAGGGTGAGTGGCTTGTGAGGATACACTTGAAAATGTAGTTTTCACTAATGAACAGACAGTACGAACTGTTGTAGAGGAATATGAAGACTTGGATGAAAGTCAAGAGGAAAAAGTCAGTCATGAGGAGTGAAAGAAAGATCTTCAGTTAGCAATGGGATACATAGAACAACAGGATGCATTAACTACTGTCATAGTTTTATCTATAAACAAAAAGAGATATTTTGCCTTCAATAACTATGGACAACTGCTATCAGAATTTTTTAAATTGTAAAAAAAGAATCTCAATGTAACCTATAAGCAAGACTACTGTAGTAATATAGTGAGTACAGAATTTCTCTTTAATTTACTCTTTTGTGTACAGTAACTGGCTCCAGTGGCACTCATAAGTATTTAAAGTTATGTGCCACATCACCCAGAGAACAATTTTTACAGTATTGATAATACTCCACGACCTGTAATATGAAACATTTCTTTTTTCATCAACATAACGCGTAATAAGAACAAATTTCTACAATTGTAAAAATATCAAATGAAATTGGCACAAATTCTTAACAAGAAAGTATTTTTACTTCTTCAATATTTTAAATAAAGGAACTCAATTTTAGGAAGAAGTCACAATTTATGGCAACATTGTATGCATAATCGTGCAGTAATTTTCTCACAAGCCTTCTTTTTAAATAAACTTAGATGAATTCCAATAAAGCACAACAAGTTCATAAACAATCATCTTTTTAGTAATTTGTCAAAACAATTACAACTAAAGCCAAATGGGGCTGCCTCTGTGTCAGCATGCACAGTCCACGCTGTGCCTTTTGTAGCTCATATAATTGTTAAATCTTGGTTGAACAGGGGGATTAAAGGAAATACAGTGCATGAACATTTCTCATTCCAGAAAAGATTTTTGTGCTATAAAGAATGTAGCCCAGATGTATGTGGGAGAGAGTGCGCTGGATGTTAGGCAGTTTAAAGTATTCTAAATTGAAACATAAATTCTTAAAATATTATTATTTTTAAGTTTCTTAAAACTATAAAACCAATAATTCCTCCTAAATTAATTTATATGCTGTAGAACATGAATTCATATGCTCAGCTACTATTGAATGTTTCTTATGTTTAAAACTGTCAAATAAATTTCTGCCGGTTTAAGTGGCTGAATCAGAAACCTGCCTAGGACCTCATCCTTTAGAGGCTGGTTAAGAGGACTTCTACTGTAATATATAAGCTGTGATTTAGCAAAGTGTGTATACATTTTTTTGATTAACTCTGAATATAAACTAAAGGAAAAATAAGATGACTAAGTTCAAAAATAATAAATTAGAATAGAAAAGAGAGACAGAAAGAAGTCATTGGCTTACCTTAAATTGATAGTTGTAAGACAGGCAGAGAAGTACTAAAATGTGAAATTTTGAGAACCTAAACTTCCTTCTTCATACAAAGTGTATCTTAATGGCATAACAGCCAGCTGCTCAATGATAATTCACATTACAGCACACTAGCCGATAGAAGGTAACACCCGACAAAGACAACAACTCTCTGTCTTTCTCTCTCACAGTCACACACACACACACTGACTCAAGGATAGGCCACAACAACAGTAAAGTAACAGAAGAGAAGCAGACAAAAATTAAAACAAAAATACAAAAGTACAATAGGGGGAACTAAAAACAAGAAATAAATAGAAAGAAGCTACAGGATGTTGAATCCTGGACTGAAAGATATGTTGGAAAGAAAGTTCCCAAAGATGGAGTTCAGCTTCTGATGAATCAGGGGTAAGCCTTTGAGGAGGGTCAGTGTGAAGCACTGGTCTAAATTTTGTTTTAGTTTATGGCATAAGCTGATATAGCTAATTGGGGTTTAGACCTCTTAATAGTGCTGCAATGGTTAGAAATGCATTCATTTAGTTTGGTTAATACAGAAAGCAGATCAGAGTTTACAATGGATCTTAAAAATGATGTGAGCTAATAGGCAGGTGGTGTTTTATTTAATTTTGTAGGAGGCAACTTGGGGAGGATTTTTGGTAGATTGAAGTATAGGGCAATATGGCACCTGTTCCTACCACAGGGTGTGCAACCTGCTTAGGTGGTGGACTGTGTTTGGGGACTACAGGGGTGGGTGAGGATGTTGTGGAGGATCTCACCTGAAGGTTACATTTGGGAAGGTGGGGAGTATTGTGGGAAGATATTTTTAATTTTTGTAATGAAGTCCATCAGGGAAAGAAGGAGTTGAGTTTTTGTAGTCAAGGAAAATGGGTTGTGGTTAGCAGTGGGCTATGATCTGTAACATGTTCAAGGGTGGGTTTGAGTATTTGACAAGTGATATTTGTTTCTGGAGGTCTATGGGGTGTTTTCTATAAATGAAAGCAGCGTAGAATGACAGACTATCTTTCTTCAGTTAGCAGCCATGCTGTTCAGAAAATCTTAGTCTAAAGAAGGGAGTTTAGACTCTCAAAATGCCTATTTTCATACTTCCCTGCCAGGTGATGCCTACTATGAGTTTAAGGCAAGTCAATGACTTTCTGTGTCTTTCCTTTCCAATTTATTACATATATAGTAATAATGATGTGTTACATAGTCACTTTTAATCAATATAGATAGGAATGAAAGGCAGTGAGTTAATTGCTTAGTTGAAATTATTGTGCTGGTGTTGGATATCAAACATAGATTTAAAAGTTCCTCGTTTCTTAAAAGATACACCTAATGGTAACTGGCTGCACCTGACTTTAGGTGCATATCTATCTTGTGAGGAAGGAGAATAACAACTTCAAAATTTGAGATCTATTTATCTTGTTTGATATAGTGCCACCAGTCATCAATTTCATATAAGTCATTAACAATTTATCTTTCCTATTCTAATCAATTGATAACTACTCTAAAAGTTAGCAATATGCAACTATTCAAGCTGGTAAACAAGAGATGTCTTACTTTTTCACATAATTCATTACCATTAACTAAGAACAAAAGACACCCATTTTTAATTGTTGCTTATTTATATCATCACAAAAATTTGTTTCATCATTATTGCAGTACAATACATGGTTGTCAGTACTGTTCATACATTTCATTAAATTTGTCAACCTAAACCAAACTATCCCTGTTTAGCCATTACCTGACAATAGAGTGAAGGTTATTGCATACAGATATTCCTTGGGATTTTCTCCAGCTTGTTTTGTGATGGTGGACACATCCACCTGGAATCTGACTTGTCTCTGGAACATGGCAGGTGCAGTTGAACCTCTCTTGTACTCGACACGGAAAGACATCGGACTTGAAACGCTGTGACTGAGTTCTGCTATCTGCAAATGTTATGGAGCCCATGATTTCAACTCTGTACAAAACTATAAGTACAACATGACTGTCCTCTTTCATGCTGTTTAAAAGATATCAATATTTTAAAATAATCAATTTTGCAATTAATATCTTTTTATAGCAGCCTACTTATATTACAATTCCATTCTTGAATGTGAGAGTTAAGGTAAATAGTTTTCAAAGATAACCCACTTTGTTCTGGGCTGTCATAATTATTGAATACCATAACAATGATTAAAGCGAACATATAATATTTGTAAATTTAGAAGACTATGCCCACATGTATGTAATGGTACACGAATATATTTTCACAGTTTGAGTTCCATTTATTTTAATTTACAAAGTTCCTCTATTTACAAGATAGTAGATATATATATATATATTGTTATTTATATTCCATGTATTTGTATGCAATAATGAAAATATACCATGAAATGTTGTTTAAAGTCAGCATTTAAATAAATTAGTAAAAATTTGTAGAATTAACAACATGCTACAAAAATCTAGTATGACTAAACTTTACAAACTCTATCATAAAAAGTCATGCGCCTACTAATTTTTTTTTCTGTTTAATTTTCATGCTAGTAAATGAAGATAAGTTTAAAATGAATATTACAGTTTATTCAAAACTGTTCATTTTTGTTACTAATCTAGTTAACTAAAGGCAGGCAATATTTTTTCTATTCAACTGAAAGAAATTTTCAACAGTTCTTGTACAAGTATAACATATAAGATGCCAAAAACCACAGCAATAACAGTACACTAGGTTATTAAACATTTTGGGACATAAGATTTATACATTCTGCCAAGAACAATAATATTGCTAAAAATTTAACTGAAATTAATGAAGTATTAATTTTAAAATATATACTTATGCAGTCACATTCAAAATTTTCCTGTTACTAGAGAAAAAATGGCTACAGATTTAAAAAATTTAATAAGAAAATAATGTTTGTTTGATGAAATGCTTAGGGACATTTATAAATGGTTACAAGGTTCTGAAAACTGGTGAAATACAAAGTTATTAAATTTACTCCAATTTTTAGGTGGTAAGTAATGTTCATTTCAGTTTCAATTTATTGGAGATCATAAATTACTTTAATGAAGAATTCTACAAACAAGTTGTGGTATGAATGGATTGAAAAATTTTCCTATTAATTTTTGGTTTATATTTTACAATACATAATCACTATGGTTCAAGTCTAGAATCCTGTAACACTAGACCCTACATTGGATACCAATTCTTTGACACTAAAACCATTCATCATAACCATTTATATGCATAGAATTAACCTTGATAATATGGTATTGAAGATTCTCATTTTATTGTTGCTATTTTTATATGTCACAAAAACAATTATTACATCTTTTGTAAATCTGGTAAAAAACATACACCCACATTTGAGTTTTATTTTATCAGTACTATACTCTGGGACATTTAACACTGCTCAGTTGTTTATTAAGGGCCAAGTAATTGCCTAATATTTTACTAACTCAAAGTTTTACATTCTGAATCTTATAAATACCCAATCATTAACAAAGTATAACTGCCATATAAATGAGCATTTTTAAAGCTTGTAAAACAAAATTGATTTAGTTATTACACCAAATGTTGAAATGATATCAGAAATAGTAACTTACAGATAAAAAAGCATGAATCAAATCTGCTTTCACTGTAGCTAAAGGTTTTCCCTTGACCAAAATAGTGAAAGTTTCATCCTTTTCGGTTGTCATAAGGCTTCCAAACCATGATTTCTTTGTTAACTCTGGGGATGATTCTGGAGTGAGATGTACTTCTTCTGAAGATGCTACATAACGATCATTATATTATTATTAAGTAAAAACAGACAAGCACATATCATAATTTAATCAAATTCTCCTATTATTTAATAAAGATACATGATCCATCAGATGTTTATTGTTTATTTAAAAGAAAACATGCAAATTAATAACAAGTTGTCGAGTTTTAACTTGGCAATCAGTTTTGGACATAAAAAAAACATGTGTCAATAGCCACTAGAATTATTTATGGTGACGGTGAGGCTAGCCTGCAATGAAACCCAAAAATTTGTTTATTCAACATATTCACCAGGTAGTCCTCATTCTCTAATATGAGGGTCATCCACAAAGTAACAACTGTTAGGCAATAAAAACTTTAAAATGAAACATTTATTTTAAAATATAAGCAAAGGTTACTATACCTCTTCAGATAATCACTCTCTACCTTTAGACTTATCTGTTCACAAGCTTTGCAATCTCCATGCCACCAGTCCCTTAAGCCAGTTGTTCACCACGGTCTTCAAGTCATCATCATGTTGGAATCATTTTATGCCAATTTCAGCTTAGTAAAAAGTTGAAAGTCACTAGGAGCAAGGCCTGGACTGTAGGCTGCATGATCATAAATCTTCCATCCAATGTCATCCAGCTTGTTTTGAGTTTTAGAAACTATGTGAAGTTGGCATTGTCATGTAGTGCATTGAATGATTGACACTTGCTCTAGGGTGTGTAATGAGTCACCCGGGTCTCATCACCAGTAACAATCTGATCAAGAAAGGCATCTTCATCTGCATGATATGGGACTGGTAGTGGTTGAATACTACACTGGGATTGTAAAGCTTGTGGACAGATATGACAAATATTTAAAAGTAGAGGGTGATTATGTGGAGTTTCACTTCTGTAGGGAAATAATTTTGAATAAAAGTTTGTTTTCAACATTTTATAGCCAAACAGTCGTTACTTTATGTATGACACCAGTATATCTAGTGCTTCTTAAAATCTGAAACACAAGCTATCAATTTATGAATTAGTTTGACAAAATCTGTAGTTTTTTTAAAGGGTCCAATTAGCTTTGGAAGACAAGTCAAATTCAATTATTTTCTCCTATTAATGAACATTGTTTGGAACTCAATCATTCCTTTAATTTTGACAAGACTGTTGTTCTAGATAAAAAGGGTTAATCACAGAAATGCTCCATATTCATCCAACAAATTTTCTCTAAATGCAAAACAGAACACTTAAGATTTAAATACTATTTATGATGTTTTCTAAGTAATCTTTGTTAGTTTGCATGTTTATATTTATATTATTTTCAATGTTAATACCTTTGGTCATATAATTTTAGTATGGCTCCAGTATTGACAAAGATCACAACAGTTGATCAAAACATTTGCTCACTTCCTAATATATGTGTTGTTCAAATTTGTTTTTTATTATTGTCTGTAATGTGGTTCATTAATTACTTGTGTTAAATTAAATAATGCCCATGGGTGCAATGATGCCTGTGGAACAATTTGTGTACGCTCACCACTATTTGTCCATGACAACAGAAACACTGATTAAAAATGAAAATTCTTTCCTATCTCAGCCATTGTTTATGCACAGTTTGTGTGTATTGGTGTGTTGGTGGGAAGGGTAAATCAGTTTTCAGTTCAACATACTGTATATCTGTGAATCATTATTTTCAAATATGAATTTAATAAAATTGACTCAGCTATTAGCATCTTTATGATTGAATTTAGAGTTCTCAGGTTTCTAAACACGAGGTTTCAATAACTATTTTTGCCATCATTGTCAGTTATGGAAAAGTTGTGTTTCACAAGTGAAATAGCTCAAGACCTCTATACTCAATGGCTACACTGGGGAAACCTAGTATCTTATGATTGTTTGCTAGCAATGGCAATTTACTATACACTCCCAATTATGAGGCACTGGCCAATGAAATTAAATATCAAATACCAGACTGAGATGATATTATTCTTTTATTAACAGTATACTTCATATATTTCTTTGTTTTCATGTAATATAAACAATAATTTTCATATTTTCACACTATCTCACAACTTGGTTATTATTATTTTTACCTTTGCCAATTATTAATAAACTTAGAAAACTGTAAGTGGTTACTGTCAACTTATTGATATTTTAGAAAGCTCTGTAGTGCACACAAAGGTTCGGAACCCCTAACGCATAAATAGTATATGATTGTCTCAGTTCAATACAACAAGCATTCCATTTCTTGATAGAAATTCAAATAAGAATAAATCAAAGTAAAATTATTAAATAATTATTATAAATATTTCTTTTACAAGATTATTAAAATGTCATTATGTATGTCACATTATTGACATGCAATATTTTATATGACATTTATCTCCAGTAATGCTATGAAATGAAAAAAAAAACACTATTATTTTCCTTACTTTAATAAATAAAGGCTTCATATTAACCTAGCATACACTTACTTTGAAGCTTTCTCCTATGAAATCGTGGAGATCCCAGAAAACTGTTTTTGATAGTAGTTAATCTTGATCTCCAGTGGTGTCCTGTAGTACTGGTATGTGGAGATCCTGGTGGAGTACACGGAGAAACAGTAATGCCACTGAGTCCTATAAAGACAAATACATTAACATTTATTATTAGTATTAACAAAATTTCCTGTAATCAGTTTATATCAGTGTATAAGGGTAAAATGACCACAATAATTGTAGCCAAAATAGCAAATTAAGATGGTATTTCATAAATAATGGAAAACAATGTTTGGAAAATTTAACAAGTTAACTGCTCTCATAACAAGTAACATGTCTATCACTAAACCTTCTAAATACTAAAAATACATTCTAATTTCAAAATTTATATGAATACAGTTTGAAAGGAACATTGCTATAAAGATTAATGTAATCTAATTGTCACAATTATTTTCTTAATGCAACTATTGTAAATCTGACACCTTCTGAACACTATTCTTTAGGCATTCTTTGTCTGAAGAAGGGAGTTTAGACTCTTGAAAATTCACATTTTCATAATTTCCTGCCAGTAGATGCATACTATTAATTTGAGGCAAATTAATGACTGTTTTCTGTCTTTCAATCAATGGCTGCCTGTCACTTCGAATGCTATTCATCTTCTGATGAAGGGGGTGGTTGCCTCCAAAAATTGCGAACTATGTCAGGGTGTTCAGCCAGTTTTTGGGCAGAGGCATTGGAAACTGAAAGTTATCAGAGAAACTTTTGCTCATCATCCAGCATTAAAAATAGAATCCCTTTTGAAATTTGGAATAACAAACCATTGACTTGGAACAATGTGAAACATCTAAGAGTTTTTGGATGTCAAGCATGGGCTGCAGTATTCAAAAAAGGGAAACAAGAAGATAGAGCAGAAGAATGTGTGATGCTGGGATATCCTAAGCTGTGGAGTAAGCAGAGGAAGAAAGTCATAGTGAGCCAAGATGTATTTTTCAATGAGAAGAAATTCCCATTCAAGAAGAAGAAACTGTAAAATCTAAGAAGAAGAATATGGGATGATTATGAAGGTGGCTCAAATTCTGAAATAAAACTCAAGATAATTTTGATCAATCAAGTGTAGAAGGAGAATATGAAGAAGAAAATGAACATAGTATAAATTCAGAACATGAAGAAGCTGATACTGATAGGGAGGAAGAAAGTTTTGGTTCAGATACTAGTTGTTCTGAAGATTTCTTCACACAAATTAATGACAATTCAGATGAAGGAGAGGATCAAGAAGAAAGAAGAATAGAAGAGCCAAGAAATTCAACAAGAGTGAGGGTTCCATGTACACTAGGATGTTGTAAGCTGGTTACAGTAGCTACAGAAGAAGTATGTATCCCAACGACAGTGGAGGAAGCTTTGAAGAGCCCACAAACAAAGGAATGGGAAAATGCTATGCACAAGGAAGTAAATGTTCTGAGAGAGAAACAAACTTGGGAAATTGTAAAGAGAAGACCTGAAATGAATATTGTTGGATGTAAATGGGTTTTTACTGTAAAAAGAAATCAGCAAGGGAAGATTGTGAAATACAAGGCAAGACTTGTTGCCAAAGGTTGCTGGTGTTGATTTTTATGAAAAGTATAGTCCAGTAATGAGAATATGCTGTCTTAGAATTCACATTGCCATTGCAGTAGAGAATAATTGGGAAATACATTAGCTGTATGTAATTGCTGCTTATCTGAATAGCTCTTTTGATGTTACAGTTTTTATGGAACAACCCTAATATTATGAAGATAAAAATTGAATCTATGGATTAAAACAATCAGGTAGAACTTGGAATGGATATTTACATGAGTGTCTACAAAAGATAGGGCTAATTCAGTGTCTACTTTCAAAAAGAAAGTATTGTAGGTATCCATTCATGTAGATGACATGTTAGTGATTGGAAGATGTGCTCAGATAAAGAATCTCAAATAATTGATATCAGCAGAAATCAAAGTAAAGGATCTTGGACCAATATCATTAATTTTGTGTAAAAATTGATCAGAGTCAATATGCAAGCAAAATTTTAAAGGAATTTGAAATGGAGGATTCCTATGATCATCCAGCTCCTTTGCCAAGTAAAACGAGAAACATGAGTCTCAGAAATAAAGTATCAAATTTGATTAAACAAAATACAGACTGGCAATTGGCTGTATCTTACATGCAGCTGAAGGTGCGAGACCTGATATAGCATTTACTAAAAACAGAGTCAGTATTGTGAATGTTCAACAAAGGAAGATTGGAAAAATGTAGAACATCTATTGGGATATATTAAGACCACTAAGGACTATGGAATTTATTATACAAGAAGGGGAAATCTAATAGAAGTATATGTGGATGATGACTGGAGAGAAGTGTGAGGAGCAACCATTTGTGACAACTTCAACTACCCATGCTGAATATTATGCTCTTTATATAGTCACTGTTGAAGTTGAATAGCTCGTCCAACTATTGACAGAACTAGGTCAAGAACAATTTGTGAAGAAACCTATCAAAATTTGTTTATAATATGGCTGCCTGCAAGATAGCCATGAAAGAAGATGTAATGGAAATTGACATTAATATTTTTGGTTCTCTCGGACTCCGAGAGAACCAAAAATATTAATGTCAATTTCCATTACATCAGACAGTTGGTGAAGCGAGGTGTAATTGAGTTGATTAATGTACAATAAAACTTGAACCAAGCTGACTTGTTGACAAAATCTCTTGCCGGTGCAAAACTAAATGTTTGGCTAAATCCATTGTGTATTTAAATAGGATGTTTTATTACCAATATTTTTTTGCCATAGTAATTGTATGAATTCAATGTAGTTTTTTATTTTTTAATGCAAGTTTTCTGACCTAATATTTGAAAAGCAAGAAGAAATATAATGGAAGAAATATTTTTTTGAGGAGAGGTGTGCAAGCAAATCATTTCCAAAAGTTGGCACAATATTTTTTATGCCAAAATTGGTAATCATGTAGGCAATCATGTTGAAGTTGTGATCTTTACTTCCAACCACACTTTACTAAGCTTAAGACAAGCTAAATTCTAACATGTTTACATTTGGCATGGTTGACATACCATTTGCCGGGCCTGTGATAGTCAGTTTAGGCTCAACTGTTGTACCACATGCCAGGCTGAAGATAGTCAGTTAAGCTCAACTGTTGTACCATGAGCCAAGCATGTAATAAACAGTTTTGGCTCAAAAACCTGACCATGAGCCTCAATCATGGTTGTAGGTGAAATGCTTAAACTTAAAAAATCAGGATATCCAAGCACCTTCATCCCAATTTTGGGTTTTAAAGTTCACATAATATTTATCACATAGATTATTTGTTCACTACAAATTCATCAGGAAAAATAGTGGCACTTGGAAAGAAATTGAAAAACACAGATATCTGCGGAAGCAAATATAAAATTACAGTGCTAACATGTATATCTGATCTCACAGTCCATGGTTTTTGCATGAAACTAAAAATAAGTTTACTCCATATAGACATCTCACAGTACCTGCAGTTGCTTCTACGCTTGTGTCTGCCACTCCTCCCCCACTGCTATTGGCTCGTTGATGGTGTGGTGAAGGTGGTGTAAGTCCTACAGGCCTGTAGTGATGGTGATGGTGATGATGTGTTGATGATGGTCTCTGACTTGATGGGGATAGTATTCCTGTTAACGTTGTTGGAGATGTATTGTTCAATCCTGAGTGAAGTGGACTGGAAGGTGTAGCATTCTGGTGATTTACTTGAATGCTAGAATGATTACCTGCTGGTGAACGGCGATTATGATGCCGTGATGATCCAGTGTTGCTGAAAATCATATGGGTATAAATTTCATAGCATATTTTATATTATGAATATAATATGCAATATTCAATAATAAAAAATGTATAAATTTGAATACTTATTATTGAATAATTTGTTGAATAAGTATATCTAGAGGTAATGGATCTCATGACATATAAATACTTTAAACCCATATTACACAAGAATTTTATTACCTTAATAAGATAACATTATATAAATAAACATTGTTTAACAAAATCTTTGACTTACCTGAAATGTATGTCCAGCATTGCCAAGTCAGACACGAAACGTTCAAATGAATAAACTGAGGAGCAAGCTAGGATGAGGTGCATACCTTAAATCTTTTGAGGAAGGAGTAAAAATCTCCAAAAATTTAAACTGTTTCTTGTCTAGTATGGCAAAACTAGTAATCATTTTCCGGTAAACTCCTGATTATCTGTCACTCTCTCATGCCCATTTAAATTATTTTTATTTGAAATTGTTGGTATTGTGACTCTGGGTATAAACAACTAGAATAATGTTTTTATAGTCTAACCATGCTGTAGTGGTTAACAATGTGTGCAGGAATAGGTTTGATGGATGCATAACGTGAGGTACAATCTGCAATTTATCTGGCAATAATGGGTGGGAGTGGCATATAATACTTTCTGTAATATTTTATGTTTTTTTGTGAAGGGGTCCACAAAGGTGAGCAAAGAGAAGAGGAGCATCTAACATATATGTTAATCAATATGGACAGGAAAGAGAGTGACCAACTTACCTTAAATTGAGAGTCAGAGTCCTCACACTGGAAAGTAAGGAGTTTGTCAAACTTTCAAGGCTATATGCCTCCTTCCTCGAAACAGGGCTGCACTCGTGCAATTACCTAGAATGTGGTGCAGTGCTATCTTGATGAGGGGAGCTTAGACACTTAAAAAGTTTGACTTGCTTCTTACTACCTGGTGTGGCACAACTCACTCATAATTTAAGGTAGCTTGTTGGCTTTGTTGGGTGTTGATTGTTGCCATTTAATGGCTGGCATGCTGTAGTTCAAATTTGTCACCGAGTTAGTGCCTGTCATTCCATTCAGACACATACTGTCTAACAGCTTAGGCTCTCAAAAATTTACATTTTCATATATCCCTGACAGTTGACCCCTATTTTCCTACTCCTGTTTTCTGCCTCTCCTCCCTAAGGAGGTTAAACTGAAGTGTAAAGGTGGCAAACACCATTAGGAGTGTTGTGTATTCTTGAAGTTTTGGATGCAACTACCCCCTATTTTAGAAGATAGGGAAGAGCATTCTGAGTGTGATGGCCAACCATCAACTGATTGCCACACGGCTAGCTTTCTGGTAAATAATAGACCCCACCAGGCCAACAACTTTCTCTCTCTACGATGGTCATGATAGAGGCAAAGAGGAAATGAAGCCATGGTTTAAACTACAATGCTATGATACCCCTGACCAGTTTCAGTCTGCAGTTTAGGACAGCTGTTACCTGTGAATCTCCACAAAAGGCACAAAATCTGCCTACCTGCATTGAGGCATACCATCTCAACCAGGTGATATGCTGACCCAGTTCAATTCAACACTGAGTAACATACTGAATCACATAATTCAAAATATGCATGAAAGGTTACTTTTGTAACTAGGTAGAAACTGTGATGCTGTGTTTAATTGAAAATTTTCTTTCAATTGATTGATTCAATTTAACATAAGTTTATTTTAGGCCATATGAATTGAAACTTATTTTCATGCAACAGAAGGAAAATCATAGCTCAACAAGAAGGAGAATTGTTTAGTTAAATTAAGCAATGACACTGTTGACAAAATGCTGTGTGTTTTGATTAACTGACTCCCCAGATTAAAGTAATGTTTATTTTAATGGCATTGCTACATCAATGAGCTGTGTTTGTAAGTAATGTTAAATAAATTAGATTAGCTGACAATTAACAGCTGGAATCAAATTGTGATAATTTGATTGGCCAACTGCCAATGTGATGTTTCTTCAATACAACAACTCAATTCATCTCAGAACATTGAAGTGTATGGATGTGTGCATGAGCTGCTCATGAAATATTACAAATTTTAAGTCAGTCCATGGCTGGCTGTCATTCAGAGTGCCGTCAACTGTGGCCGCCACCGGAAATGTTTTCCTAGCCTTGTGATGAAGGGGGTGATGCCTCCAAAAATGCAAGAATATCGAACTCTAAATGGTGCCTGCTATCTGTGAGCTTCAGGTAAGTCACAAAAATTAATAAGGACAGGAAATTGGTGGTTTACCTGAAGTGTTCTATTGGCAGACAGCACGTTGAGATCAAGGTTAACGGCCATATATATACATATACATTTTTTTATATAAGATATGAATGTTTAATGAAAACCTAACACTAACATATATACAAACATTTACACAATAATTTAAGAATAGATATTCCAAAATTTAGAAAGAAAAAGGAATGTTAAAACACTGAAATTTGCCAAAGAATTATTTCAATTCTTACTTGAACTGTTGCCTTCTTGGTGTAAGCGGAGAGCCTTCACTGATTTGTCCAAACTGATAATTTGTAGTTCCATTTACTTTACATGTATCTATTCGTTTCCTTGGTGGATCACTAGATTCTGATCGAACACGAACAATGGCTTCAGTATCATCTTCAAATGCTGGTCTACGGCGCTTCCTCTCCAGTAACAGGAAATAGATTACTTTTTCAGTATTATGACTGTAAAATAGGTACAAACATGTTATTAACCTCATATGAAATTGAATTTATAATTTTATAACTTAATTTTTAAGTATATGTGACACTTTTCATGATGTAAAAAAAGTGTATTATTCCTTGTCATTAATTTACTTTGATCTAAAACCATCCACAAATAACGTTTTTCTCACATAAATTTTCTTTCAAAACTACAAACAACCTGTGCTATTTAGCAAAGGGTTAATTCTTTATGCATAAGATTTTTATTTTTTTAAATAAAAGTAAAAAGAAACATAACTCATTGATATTCAGAACACAAAAACTTAATTAATTGCCACATAATGTGAGGTTGTCATCAGCTGCTTCTCCAGGTTTCAGATAGTGGAACTTTTCCAAGAAATAGGTGCTACCAGGAAAAGTAAAATACTCACAGAAAGATATAAACTAACATCACTATCGCCCCCAACTCAATTAACTTAACTACTACCACTAGACTGGCAATATTTGCCTTCATTGACCATAGTATAAATAATATAAAAGGCACTCTACAGCTACAATGGAGGTTCTGTGAGGATCTGGGTTCGAGCCACAGTGGTGCCAAATATTTTCAGACTTCCTTTCTTCTTCCATTCCTCTCTACACTAAAACATATGCCCTTCCTTGAGCATAATTCAAGGCCAGCACATGACTTATAGCATATTTTCCACTTTTCTCCCTCATTTCTATCCTTGTATCAGAAAATGGCATTGTCAGGTTAATTAAAGCAATTAATAAGGACAGGAAAGAGACATAAAAAGTTGGTGACTTACCTGAGATTCACAGATGGCAGGCACCATGTAGGATGTCGGATTCCAATGAAGGGAGTGATGCCTCCGAAAATTCAAGAATCCAAAACCCTAAATGGCGCCGGCCATCTGTGGAACTTCAGGTAAGCTACCAGTTTTCTGTCTCTCTTTTCTGTCCTTATTAATTATACATGTGTAACCAAGAGGCAATTTTTTGTGCCAATTGGTATTTTGTATAGTGAGAGTGTGTTTGATTTATAGATCAAATCCTATCTGACACATTTCTACAATTACAGTATTCTTTTTTCAGTAAAATACTGTAATAACTTGCCAAATATATACTAAGGTTCATTTTATAGGCTGGTATTCGTACTTAGGACTTAGAAGTTCCTGTATTAATTTATCTCTGTCTTTGAAACACCCAAGACTAGATATAGCTTGCAAAACATCAGGATCCATAGCATCAATGGAGGGAATAATGTGAGTCTGCACAACCTCCATCATTGGTAATTCCAGTTCCAGTTCTCCTTTTCCTCCAGCAGTAACCCAAGGGTGTCTATTAATATCTGCTAACTAATAAAAAGCATATTCATTAAAATTAATTTGTCAGGAAATGACATTGTTGTATTAAAACAATTAATAAGGAATGGAAAGAGAGACTTACTTGAGGTTCATAGATGGTAGGCACCTTGCGAGGTTCGGAGTTCTTTAAATTTACAGAGGCACCGCCCTCTTCATCAGAAAGTTAGGAAAACATTTCCAGTGATAGGCTAGCCAACGACTGAGCAGACAAAATTTGCTGCGCTGCTAGCTTAGGTCATAAACTTAGTGGCGTCAATTGTTTATGACCTAAGCTAGCAGTGCAGCAAATTTTGACTGCTCAGTCATTGGCTAGCCAATCACTGGAAATGTCTTCCTAACTTTCTGATGAAGAGGGCAGTGCCTCCGGAAATTTAAAGAACTCCGAACCTCACAAGATGCCTACCATCTATGAACCTCAGGTATGTCACCTACTTCCTATCTCTTTCCTTTCCTTTCCTTATTTTATATATATATATATATATATATATATATATATATATATATATATATATATATATATGTAGAAAAGATTAACTGCATGTATACCAGACAAGATATAATAACATAATTTTACTAGTTGTGGTATTATATATATATATATATATATATATATTTATATACAACCATTAATATATATATATAATTGGATAGAAAGAAAGATAGAAATATTTGGGAGAAAGGCAGGGAATTGCACGCCCTGGCTTTAGGGGCGATGCACTGTTGTTTCGTGCACCCAGGTTCGAGTCCTGGCCACATCGAATTTTTTCAGTCTTTCTTCCTTCTTCCATTCCCTTCTACGCTCGACATATGTATTTCCTTGTGCATGTTTCCATGCCGTACATATGTTTCAAAGAGCGAATTCCCTGCCTTTCTCCCAAATATTTCTATCTTTCTTTCTATCCAATTATCAAATGCGTGACTTCGTCACTTATCCAATATATATATATATATATATATATATATATGGAATGGAAGAAGGAAGAAAGACTGAAAAAATTCGATGTGGCCAGGACTCGAACCTGGGTGCACGAAACAACAGTGCATCGCCCCTAAAGCCAGGGCGTGCGTCTATCCACTCCGCCACCGCATCGAGTATGACCAACCGAACATTTTCAGTCTATATATTAGGTTTTCAAGTTAGGATGGATAGAGAAGAGGGATGGAAGAATTAGGAGCATCCGTTAAGGATAAATTACAAATAAATTATATATTGGATAAGTGACGAAGTCACGCATTTGATAATTGGATAGAAAGAAAGATAGAAATATTTGGGAGAAAGGCAGGAAATTCGCTCTTTGAAACATATGTACGGCATGGAAACATGCACAAAGAAATACATATGTCGAGCGTAGAAGGGAATGGAAGAAGGAAGAAAGACTGAAAAAATTCGATGTGGCCAGGACTCGAACCTGGGTGCACGAAACAACAGTGCATCGCCCCTAAAGCCAGGGCGTGCGTCTATCCACTATATATATATATATATATATATATATATATTCTTCCATCCCTCTTCTCTATCCATCCTAACTAGAAAAACTAATATATAGACTGAAAATGTTCAGTTGGTCGTACTTGATGTGGTGGCGGAGTGGATAGACGCACGCCCCGGCTCTAGTGGCGATGCACTGTTGTTTCGTGCACCCAGGTTAGAGCCCTGGCCGCATCGAATTTTTTCAGTCTTTCTTCCTTCTTCCATTCCCTTCTACGCTTGACATATGTATTTCCTTGTGCATGATTCCATGCCATACATATGATTCAAAGAGCGAATTTCCTGCCTTTCTCCCAAATATTTCTATCTTTCTTTCTATCCAATTATCAAATGCGTGACTTCGTCACTTATCCCATATATATATATATATATAAATTAATGAAATGTTTGTAATGTGACGAAGTCACAGGTTTTTGGATATTAGGATAGTAAGTAAGGATAGTAAATGAGGGAGAAAGATAGGAAATACGCTTGGAACATATGTTTGGCACAGAATTATGCTCAGGGAAAGACATATGTCAAGCGTAGAGAAGAAAGGAAGAAGGAAGAAAGACTGAAAATATTCGGCGCCGCCGGGACTCGAACCCGGATCGTCACAGAGCCTCCGCTGTGGCCGCGGAGCGCCTTGACCATTAGGCTACGTCACCGGTGCGTCGAAGATAGTCAGTCATGGATATATATACGATGTATTTAGTTGGGATGGATAGAGAGAAGTGGGATAGAAGATATATATACATGCAGTTAATTTTTTCTATGCTTTAGCAGTATTAAATATTCTAAGGTATTAGTAGTATGGAAATAATTATTTATTCCCCAACTCATACCAGTTATCCAATAAGTGAAGATGAAAATCAAAAGAAGTCTAAAAGAATGTTTATCAAAATACTAAATTATATTTTTCAAAATTAAATATAAGTTAACATTTTACATTCGAATAATTATTTATATTTTAAGAAATATAAAACTCAAAAACTCTTTTTCAAAATATTTTCCTCAAGGCTAAATTTGATAGCTTTCCTTTTATCAGGTCATTTGCCTATGTAGCACCCAGCATAGGAAATCATGTCATCACTCCACCAATGACAATTCCTCCATTTAATCAATATTTTGGGTAAATTCTCTCAATGTTTCTCACTCATCTATATTGTTTTGGTACATAGATAATATAAAAGTCCAGAAATAAAACTATATGTCTTACTTTTAACTTCTACATTTTATTTTCTTCATTGCTAAGATACTTTCCTATATCATTTCAAAATAATTTCAGAACAAATTTCACAATATCATCCACTTTGGTTTCAAATATAGTGTCCAACATAAGTTTTAAATGTCAGGACAGGCAAAATCCATGTCTTTATTTTTGTCCTTGTTTAGGATTGTTCAAAGTTCTGATTTTATACAGCCTGCATACAGTCCCATTCTAGTGCCAATAACATTAGCATTTGTTTGGTCCACTTCCATGCTTTAAGACACCATCTATTCAGTTCAGATCAACAGGTGAAGAAAGCAGTGCATACATGGCCTTCTTTTCAACCAAAACCCTGTTTTTCAGAGCATATCAGAAAGCTTGTGCAATGGTGGACCAAGTGAATTAAAAAGCATGGTGATTACGTTGAAAATGAATCAACAAAAATTGTTTACTCATTTTAATAAATTATAAATATTAATTGTATTTACTTATTAACTTAACCTCATGCATAAATAAATATTATTACATTACTTAAAAACACCCAAAGGGGCAATTCTGTCTTATTATATTTCCTGGGTTTTTATAACCTATTGTAATTTATATTGAAAGATTAATTGGGCTTTCTCTTAGAAATGGTAAGATTTCATAATATTTAACACATTACAACAAAATGAAAAAGAAAATAGTTTTTACAAGAGAATACATTACTTTTGTACTCACTGTCAGTCTTTTGTCAGGATTAACTTCAATCATACCACGTAAAAGATTCTGACAATCAGGAGGTACAAAATGAGGAATGTGGAAAACGCCACGTTTAACTTTCTCTAGTAATTGACGGAGATTATCATCATCAAATGGCAGAGCTCCAACCAGAAGGGCATATAAAATAACACCACATGACCACACATCTGCCTTTCGACCATCATACTTTTCTCCCTGTAAATGAATATAACTATGCATATTTAATCATAGATCAATAATTTGGATCTAATTAACAAATTATATAATTATGGATATAAATAATTAATAAGGAAAGGAAAGAGAGATAGAAAGTAGGTGACTTACCTGAGGTTCATAGATGGTAGACACCTTGTGAAATTTGAAGTTCTTGAATTTTCGGAGGCACCGCCCCCCTCAACAGAAAGTTAGGAAGACATTTCCAGTGATTGGCTAGCCGACGACTGAGCAGCCATAATTTACTGCACTGCTAGCTTAGGTCATAAACAATTGGCCCCACCAGGTCACCAACTTTCTCTCTCAATGAGGGTCTGTGAAGAGGGAAAGACTTGATGGGGGTTGGGGAGAGGCATACCCCCATCTTGACACACACTCATTCAAACATGTCCATCCTCAAAGGTGTCAATATTTAACACACACATACATACAACCACTCCTCAAACACATATCAAGGTATACACAACTTACACACTCAATATATACACATCAGGTTTTATTACACATGCATATTGCAATGAGCTCTGTTGAGTCCAGGGCTTTGTCTGGACTGTAGGACATGCTGAAATGAAAGTTCCCATAGATGGAGTTCAGCTTCTGAAGAGTCGGGAGGTAGGGCTTCGAGGGGTATCAGTGTGAAGCACTGGTTGAAGTTGTTGGTGTTGTGACTATGGGCATGAGGTGCTATGGGGATTGGGTTTTGTGAAATTTTTACTGTACTACGGTGGTTGGCAATCCATTCGGGGAGGGGTCTCTTTGTCTGACCAATGTAAAAGGATGGGCAGAGTGTGCAATTTATTTTGTAGATGGTGTGAGAGGACAGACAGATTATGTTTTCCCTAATTTTGTATGTAGGGTTGTTGGTGGGGTTCTGGAAGGTCGTGATAGGCATGAGTATTGGGCAGACATGGCATCTGTTTCTGCCACACAGTCTGCAGCCAATTGTGGGCGGGGAATTGGGGGTGTGGGGTTTGTAGGGTCTGACCAGAATATTGCGGAGGTTAGGTGGGCGCCTAAAGGCAACCTTTGGACAGGTGGGTAGTATGGTCGGGAGGATGTTATATATATATATATATATAATGACAGGAAAGAGATAGAAAGTTGGTGCCTTAACTGAGGTTCACATATGGCAGGCACCATGTAGGGTTTGAAGTTATTAATTTTCATCAGAATGTTAGGAAGACATTTCCAATGATTGGCTAGCCTTGTAGCTTTCATCACATGATGGAAGAATGTAAGAGTCATGGGAATTTATCACTTGGGCTATGCTGTGTGTCACTTAGGTGACACATTTTACTATAACTTGACAAAAGCTACAAGACTTGCAGAAACATTGTGTGGTATTCATGTCACTAATTGTTTGGCTGATTCATTTTGTAAATTGAGTAAAAGTTTGAAGAAGTATAGAAAAGCTCTAATTTATTTTAGTTAAAAAAGAATATATAATATATTACATATTTTACAGACTCTCATATACAGTGTGGATAATTAACATGACCAGACCATTGGATGATGAATACCACATTCCAAAGCTCAAAGTTTAAGTATGTAACCTATCTAAGGTCCTTCTATATATATTAAATATGTATAATTTACCAAACACAGTAGTTAGTTTTAAAGTCTAAATAGGGAACATATTTCAATTATCATGGGACTGCAGAATAATATAAAAATTATTCTTGCAATATAGAATTAAAATTATAAAGTATATTAAATTTTAAAGAAAATGTTTTAAATCATGAACACAATAACCCTGTTGTCTAGTCTGTCACTAGTTACAAAAATTTTAATTTGGAAGAAGAAAAATTGAGTGTTTTTTTTTTAAATGGAATGACTGTTTTGATTAATTAATATTTGAGGACTTTTAATATACACATCTAGTTGAACACATTTTCTAAATGGTGATATCCACAGATAGTAAAAATTGATATAAGCACAGAATTCACTGCCTGCAGAAACGATTATCCTAAATCTCAAGAGAGCACTTTTAAATAGAAAATTAAAACTTATACTTACTCTAATAACTTCAGGGCAAGCATAGTGTGGAGAACCACAGCTAGTTTCCAACATACTACCTGCAGGTTGCAAAGATGCCATACCAAAATCTGCTATCTTTATATTATTTTTTTCATCCAGTAACAGGTTCTCGGGCTTAAGATCACGGTGACTGAAATACATAATTATAGAGATTACTGCATTTATAAAATGAAATTAATCTATTAAATAATACTTCTGATACAACAAATAAAAAAATTTATGGCTTTATAAATGACACTGAAATTGACAAGTTTAAGATATTATTGCAAATTCAATTTTATTAATATTCCTCTGGTATAAACCAATGACAGATAGTAACTTCATTCAGCATGTATCAGTCACCTTAAAATACAACAAGTTATTATTTCACTTATTAAAATATTAAACATAACAATAATTGAAAATGAATTTTGAAATAAGTAAGTTTTAAAAAAATACCTGCCATATATCATTACTATCTTTAATTTTTAAAGTGTTTTAAACTGATTTGTAACACACTCACCATATGGAATGGCTATGGCAAAAGTCAAGGGCAGATATAATCTGCCTAAAGAAACGCCTGGCTTCTTTGGGAGTTAAGCGCCCTTTCTTCACTAGGTAATCAAAAAGCTCTCCACCAGATACATGTTCTAATACCAAATACCTTAAAAAATAATAGCAAAGATAATTAATGTTATATTATAGCCACTACTTACATTTTTTTTAAACTTGAAATTCTTGACTGTAAACTGTGCATTCTTTCATAAAACAAATATTATTTAGATTTAGTTTTTATTAAAATCACATAATAATAATAATTAATATTTTTAAGTCAGGAATTATATCCTTATATGAAAACTATATTAAGTCAAATTT
This sequence comes from Eucriotettix oculatus, assembly GCA_034510155.1. Lineage (NCBI taxonomy): Eukaryota > Metazoa > Arthropoda > Insecta > Orthoptera > Tetrigidae > Eucriotettix > Eucriotettix oculatus. Next base: position 140,396,086 of record CM067377.1, read on the forward strand.
GAAGTCAAATTTTGAATATCAAAATTTAAAATTATTTTTATCAGCTCAGAAGCTAATTTCTTATCCAAGATATACATATTTGACTTAAGTTCTACCTCCACATATTTATGAATGTATTTCAGATGAATTAATAATATGTTTTGCTTATTGTCTGTACAAGAGAATAGAACAGAGAGAAGTAAAGCTTCAGGGATGTAGAAAGAGGAAAGTATTTTACATTATATTGAACCTATAATTAATAACTTCATTTAAATAATGCTAAGGTATAATGAGATAACATATTTAATTAGATCAAATGATAAAAATCAAATTTTTACCGAATAAAGCAAAATAATTTTTGTTTTCACTCCAAAATATTTCAGTAATTATGACACCTAATGATTCATGCTAACTATTTCACCATTGGATTAAGATAACATTTTTTGTATGAAATCAAACAACAACAAAAATGTCACTAGGCACTCATTATAAAACTACACAAAGAATAAATCAGAGACATGTGAAAGCAGTGAAATGTGCTGATTCTGATAGTGGACTACCTGAAGATTTGTTCTCAAAATAACAGCAACATGAATAAGATTATACATTGCATGAAGACTGCACCATTCTAGGACAATACCACCATAAAAGGGTATATCAAGCAAACATCATCTTTTTGGTATTGACGGCAGTTTTTCTATGGTTTCATAAATATCATGTGCATGAGAAATGTGAATTTCTAAAGGACAGTACAGTCAGTGTTTAGGACATATTATAAGGCTAACTGATGATAAATTTCTGCATTAAAAAATGCAAAAATTTCAACTCTCTGCATTGAGAACTTTCCTTGGATTAATGAATTATTATGCAAAGTTTTTGTTGGCAATGTCTACCATTGCGTATCCATTAAATGAACTCTTATCAAAAAGTTAAATGAAAGTGGTCGAAAGCTTGTGTTGAAGCATTGGAAAAAAGTAAAATTTATTAGCCTCTGACTCTTTATTGGCTCATTATGATGTTAATAAACCATTAACATGGTTCGTTGATGCACCTGTAGGTGCATATTATGCCTGATGGGTCTGACAAGCCTATACATTTTGCATTGCAACAATAACAAAGTACCAATGTAATTATTCATAGATTGACCATGATACTTTGGCTATTGTGTTTTCTGTTGATAAGTTTCAGCAATATTGGTTTGGATTATGTTTAACATTGGTTACTGACTGTGAACCATTGGCTGCAATTTTTGGACCTAAGAAAGCAATGCAGGTTACAGAGATGGGCAATATTTTTATCTGTACTCAAATATGATCTAGAATGCAGAAAAACTATACAACATGCAAATGCTAAAACAGTGTCAAAATTACCATCTATGGTTGAAAAACCCATAATGGAAAACTAAATTTATAGAATTTTGTTTGCAGACAATTTGCCAATTATGGCACAAGATTGTTATTGCAATGCAATATGATGGTATTTTGAGTCAAGTCAACTCATACTTAATGTATGGATGACCCAAAGTATGTAATGATGTTGATATTGAGCAATTTATTGAATGACGTTTGACTTTATCAGTCATCAAAATGATGCCTCCCATCTGTACACTTTAGGTAAGCCACCAATTTTCTCTCTCTTTTTCTTGTCCTTATGAATTATTTTAATTAACCTGCAAATGTCATTTTCTGACTTGTATATATATATATAACATGAAAAGTTACACGCAACAATGCGGGCCAGCTTGCGAGTTGCAATTGTCACAACTCGGGCCAACAATGGAGTCTGGCGAGACTCGAGCAGTCGTCATGGGGTAGAGCATGGGGTAGAGAGAGGAGAAGGATGTGTCGGCAGTTGCGGACGGAGAAAGACCACGCCCTGTAGTGATAATTTTTCTCATGTTCTGAAATGGATTAAAGCTATTACAATCCACTTTTTTGGTATTTTTATCAAAAAATACCTGGCGCCCAAAAAGCATTTAAATCCTCGAATACGGAGGAAGGCCGGATCTTCTACATTTGGCGCCGCAGCGTTGGGGCACCGAACAACGTGGTTTGGTGAGGACGACTACATGGTACCCTAGAATTATATGACGACTGAAGAAGTGGTAGGCGCTGAAAAAGGAACGCTGGGGAAGAGAGCTGTTCTACGCATAGCTGAGGGATCCTGTGACCGCTGCATGGATCGTCGAGAAGTGTGTGTTGTGTATTTTGTTAAAATGGAAGAAGTGCAGGAGGCTATTACATGTGAAAGAGTAGATGAGAAGGCAGAGGACGCTATGCTCAGGTACATAATAAGATATTTGATGAAAAATGAGGAAGTTCTTGATGGCATGGTTAATAGTATTATGAAAAAAGAGGAAGTTCGTGATGACATGGTTAATGGTATTAAGGAAATGCAGGTAGATGTATATAAGGAGGAATGTGTAAATAGTAGTGATAAGCAGATAGAAAATATGGTAGAAGTAGAGCGGTGTGTAGATATGAAGTGCAGTAACATAGAAAAGAATGGAGACTATAAAAAAAATCAAATAATACCAATTTTGGTGAATGGGAAAGAATTATTTGAAGAAATTGAGGATGAAGGGGAAGAGAAATCATCTGACCATGAACTGTTATCTGTTGATATTGACATTGAGGGAGATGGGAAAAGAAGAGCCATTATTGACACTGGAGCTACATCTACGTTTATTAGTGAGCAATTATATCTTGAGCTGATGGAAAGGAAAGCAATTCTAGAAAGCTTGCCAATAACTGGGATGAGAGTGTATGGAGCCATTGGGAAGAAATTTGAGAAAAGCAGTAAACAGATTCTTTTAAAGGTTAGAATCCAAGGTCAGGAGATGCTTATTAGATGTATAGTAGTTAAGTCTTTGTTTGTACCTTTTGTATTGGGCATAGATTGCATTGTCAAGCATAAAGTAGTTTTGGATTTTAGTAAAAAAGAGTGTCATATGGGTTTACCAAGTGAGATAGCCAAGGAAATAGAAATAAAACTACCTTTGGGGGCTAAGGATGGACCAAAACAGCAAAGAGATCATTTGTTAAAAAAGGAGTGTGGTTGCTATAACAATAAAGGAAGATCTGATGCAGAAGGATCGATTTCATAATGTAGTTGCAAATAAGTTTAAGAAAAAATTTAAACGTGTAGAGCATCAGATGGAAGCTGATAAGTGTGAAAGTAATGCGAACGCATTGAATAAGCAGGTTGGGGAGCAGCTGATTATGTTTGCAAAGATGAAGTAGTGAAATGTTTTGTTAATAGATTTAAGAATAACTCCCGAAAAACGTACAAGAGAAAGGTACATGGGAGAAACAGTCATCAAAAAACTGAGCGGAACTTGATGATTAGCGGAAAATGTGCTTCTATGTCTCAAAATTGTGCATCCTATGGTGAAAACAGAGCAGGAAGAAAGTTATGGAATAGGGGTGGATGTGGATTTCCATGGAATCCAGGTGGAAAAACTGAATGCGGTATTCTGTTAATGTCAAACTAATAAAGAAACAGATGTTCTGTTGACGTGCGTTAAACAGCTGACAACAATTAAAATAAGTGTCACATGAACTGTCAGAAACAGCTGATGGAAATTAAAATTTTATGTAATAACATTGTAATTAGTTATAAGAAACAGATGTTCTGTGGAAAATTTGCGACGTTCATTAAACAGCTGTTGTGCAGAGACAGTGGACTATAGAAAAATTATGGCCAAAGTAATTTTGGATCTTGACAGCAAACAGCTGATTACAGAGTTCTTAAAGAAATTATTTGGGTTGAAGTTATGTTGTAGTAATTAAAGTTAAAGGTTTGTCCGTGATTGGTCTATAATAATTTTGAATTATTTAATTGAGGAAATTGTATTTTACTGGATGTTTAGGCTGATGAAGGATTGAATGGTACGTCAGAAAAATTTGTAATTAATTTATGAGTGAATTTTTGAAAAACCTAATGTAATTTTTACTAAGGGCATGGTCAGTCAAATTGTTTACGACTGTGTTTCAGTGAGTGTCATTAAAAAATTGTGCAATTTTTTAAATTCATTGGGGGTGGGGATAATGTAACATGAAAAGTTAGACGCAACAATGCGGGCCAGCTTGCGAGTTGCAATTGTTGCAACTCGGGCCAACAATGGAGTCTGGCGAGACTCGAGCAGTCATCATGGGGTAGAGAGAGGAGAAGGATGTGTCGGCAGTTGCGGACGGAGAAAGACCATGCCCTGTAGTGATAATTTTTCTCATGTTCTGAAATGGATTAAAGCTATTAAAATCCACTTTTTTGGTATTTTTATTAAAAAATACCTGGCGCCCAAAAAGCATTTAAATCCTCGAATACGGAGGAAGGCCGGATCTGCTACTATATATATATATAATTATATTATGTAACATATATTAATGATAATATATATTATATAGAAACAATTATTTACGACCTAAGCTAGTAGCACAGAAAATTTTGACTGCTCAGTTGTAGACTAACCGATAACTGGAAATGTCTTCCTAATTGTCTAATGAAGGTTCATCTGAAAATTTAAAGAACTCTAAACCTCACAAGGTGCCTACCATCTATGACCTCAGGTAAATCACCTACTTTCTATCTCTCTTTCCTTGCAAAGTAAGACTAAATCATAATAAAATTCAATTCTTAAATTTGGTAAAAATTGTGTGATGACATATTCTACAATAAAATTTTATAGGAAGTATAAAAATTTACAGAGATTGTATAAAGAACATTTCAAAGAGTTCAGGATACAATCTATTTAGTACTCATAAAGATAAGTTTTTGAGTCATATAAATCGGTGTTGGGAATATATATTTTTATAAAGAAAAAGTATGCATAGTAAAGAATGTACAATGAGTTATGAAAATTAATATAATTTATTAGCACAGTTACCGATCATGCAAACAATTAATGAGATGGTAAATACTTACAAATACTTTTTGTTTTCATAAACATCAGACAATCCAAGCACATGGGGATGATCTATAAGTTTCATAATAGCAATCTCTCTTTCAACCTGTATTGAAATAAAGGATGCAAAAGAAGTAAAATCTATGTTAGCATTATAAAATATGAATTTCATTAATAAAAACCCATCATAAGAATAGCACCTATTTTAATCATACCTTCATTAAAACAGATTCACTTAATTTTTCTCGATTTATTATTTTAATTGCAACCTTTTTCCCCATAACACAATGGACTCCAAGTTTAACCAAACCTGAAATAAAAATGCAATACAGATTAGAAAAATATGTATATTGTAACAAATGTAAGTAAGTACCATTCTTGACATTTTAATAGTATGTTAACTTTACAAAAACTAGGGCTTCAGAGAAAGAAATCTTAGGTGTATTGTAATATTAGATTTAAATTAAATTAAGCCCTCTGTAATTTACATTACTTCACATGCAAAATAAATAATTTATTACATCAAATAATTAAAAATATATGTTTTCATAATACATGAATAATACAGATGAAATGCCGATGGCACTTTAAATTAATCTGTAATTACTAAGTATAACTTTAAAAATTTTAATCTTCATATTAACATAAATGATACTTATTTTTAATGGTATGTCTATAACAATTTTACAATGGCATAATGTTTTATATTAAAGAATCTGTTTCATACTTTTTTAAAAAATTACAACAAATGTAAATTTTTGTAATTGTCCTTTAACATAATATTAAGCTTTCTAACAAAATAAATTGAGCTGGAATCTGCTTAAAATTGTATTAGTATTTATTAATTACCAAATCTATATCATTACCACAGCCCAATTAAAATCAAACACTGTGGAAGATAGTTTATGAACAATGTGTATGAAAGATACATCTTACAAATCAGAAATACTTTCAGTGAGGGACTTGGAGGAAGCAACTAATGGAGAAACAATTACACAAGGTTTTTAATTTGATGAATTGAATGAAGGTAGAGGATAACTTTTTAAGAGGTCTGTATGCCTCAACAAATTTATTTTTTGGACATGACAGAATGGTCTGGTTTTTACATTTTGTGATCCATAAGCTATTAGTGTTTCAGCCTGCTGGTCACAATGACATTTACTTGTTCTGTCCTGAAGAAGGAGAGTCAAACACTTTCAAGCCTGGTTTGGCCTATTTCTGTTTCAAATGAGCTGCACTCTGGCCCACTTTTCTATCTAAATAAGCTATATATACACAACAATTAATGAGGAACAGAAATATATAACATTGACAGCTGGCCTATAGGATGTGGCTATTTATCTACTGAAAAACTTTTCCTGTCCTCAATGGTGATACTGAGTTTCAATTACAGGTAAGTCACCATCATTCTTTATTTCCTTTCTATGCCTATTGTTTTAATTATTTTAACAGTGTCACATACTTATTTGCTTACCTGTTGGCCAGCCAATCACTGTAAATGTCTTCCTAGCATTTTGATGAAGGCGGCGTTGCCTCCGAAAATTTAGGAACTTAAAACTCTACATGGTGCCTGCCATGTGTTAACCTCAAGTAAGTCACCAACTTTGTATCATTCCTTTCTAAGGAACCGCCCTTAATCAGAAGATTAAGGATAGCATTCCAAGTGATGACTAGCCATCAACTGAGCAGTCAAAATTCCACATGCATAGGTAAACATGGTAGTTGTTCAGTCCCCACCAATGTGTGTACCAATTTAAGTATATTTCTATTAAAAAATGGATATGGGTGTATGAATTGACATAGGGTTGTATGTATGTGTTAAGATATGGATGCATCTCTATACATTAGTGTGGTTATATGTGTGTGTTAATATGTGGCTGTATTTATATGTGAATTAACATGAGGTTGTGTTGTGCAACTCCCTAGTCCCCATTAATTCTTTGCTTCTTCCCTGGCCTGGGGTCTATTGCTTAACAGCAAAAGCTAGCCGCATTGAAACTTTGACTGCTCAGTTGATGGCTGGACATGACTTGGAATGCTTTCCCTAGCAGTGTCGCCAAAAATTCAAGAATTCCACACTCGACATAGTGCCTGCCATCTGTATAGTTCAGGTAAGCCACGAATTTCCTATCTTTATGAATTGCTTAAATATATACACACATATAAATATGTGCCAGGAAATGACACTGTCATGTTAAAACAATTAATAAGGAAAGGAAAGAGACAGAAAGTAGGTGACTTACCTGAGGTTCATAGATGGTAGACACCTTGTGAGGTTCGGAGTTCTTTAAATTTTCAGAGGAACCGCCCCCTTCATCAGAAAGATAGGAGGTCAGCCACTGGAAATGTCTTCATAAATTTCTGATGAAGGGGGTGGTGCCTCTGAAAATTTAAATAACACCAAACCTTACAAGGTGCCTGCATCTGCAAACCTCAGGTAAGTCACCTACTTTCTATCTCTTTCCTGTCCTTATTAATTGTTTTATTAACCTGACAATGTCGTTTCCAGAAGTGTGTGTATATATATATGGGTAAAGAGATTGGCCAAATAATTAAAACAGTTAATAAGAATCTGAAATGCAAAGTTGAGAAACACCATAATGAGGGCAGGGTAGTCTTGAATTGTCAAAAAATCTAAGAGAATCCCATTTTATTCATGATGTCTGTCAGCTTTATACTTCAAGTAAGGCACCAACTCTATCTCTCTTTCCTGGCCATTTATCTCCTCAAGAAGGAGGATGCATGGTGACCATTCTTCACTCATATGTAAACATGGTTTTCTCTCTCCCTCTTCCTATCCACATAAATTTTTTGATTGCCACAGTATCTTTATTATTTGTAGCTATTTATGTAAAAGGAGCCTTAATGTTTGCAGTATACAGAACAATAACATTCAGATGAGACATATTAGTCAGAAATTCAAGAGTATTTAAATGAAGTGTTAAATTATTATTTACAAGTTCGGCACCTAACCATTGCATATTCCAACTTCTAATCTTGGTATATAATTTGACTCCTCATAATCAAGATACATGTACTGCATAGTAGTGTGGAATGAAATATATTGGAAAACAACAAACAGTATTTTGCACTAAATGTGACAGTAACAGATGAAGTGGAATAAATAAAAAACTATATCATTGTACTTGTTAATTATCTCCACTCTTCACCTATATCATCATTTCATCAACTAACCAAGGTATATATAAATTAACTGTATTTTATATTGCAAACGTAAAATTCTTACATTCTTTATGCAGAAGTGATAAAATCAAAACTGCATTTATGGTGAACTCACCAGTACAATATTACCCTGAAGAACAATTCTAAATAAATAGTCACTTTGATAAGACCAAGTTCTACATCATTTTACTTTACTTCACTTCTTAAACTTATTTATCACCAATATACAGTACTATATAGGATATAAAGTGTAATAATTGAGTTACTTGAGCTTTAAATGCATCATAAAACATTAACTATTGGGTAAAAGATAAAGTACCATGCAACTAAATGTTCGACAAAGGATATGATTTCAATTCACATGAACAATTGGCAAGTGTCTAGAAAAAGTTCAAATGTATAGGTAATGCTCTATTAAATACTATGTAAATGAAACATTTTGTAGATTTCATATACAGGTAATATAAATAATACTAATACTCAATGTCTAACAGTTCAAGCAGTTCCTTTATTCATGAATTGTAATATTTAATTTCCTGTGGGGAATAATAGGTACATGTTACCAGAGTGTGTTAAAAAGTGAAGAAACATAATGATATAAAATTTAACCTCAGCTCAGGATTTGGCAAATAGAGAAACATATCAAGAATTATTCCTTAAACTGCAAGTAATATATTCGTAGTCTTTAAAACTGAAAACAAAGAATGTTTAATCTCTGTTGATAGTTTGGTTATTTTATCTTGTTATACATAACTTTAACAGATCGTTAACATTGAAATTGGGATTTTCATTCACTAAAAAAAATCCGTTTCATTGTTAGAAAAGGAGACAAGTTTAGCAAAAAATAAATGAAAAGGGACTTGTACAAATAATTTATTCATACGACATGTAAATTGATTGTTTATTTTCAACTGGATTAACAATCTGTTTCCAAACAATGGCGATAAGTCAACATTCTTTTCTTGAAAAGAGAAACGTCAAAATTGAAGCTTATGAAGTTTTGTTTGGGTATTGTCAAATTGCAATTGAAATGTTATATTTTTTGTCTTTACAGAATACTGCATCATCTATTTTAATAATTTAAGAAATTATTTAAATAAGTCAACGAGAACAAATTGATTGTATTTCAATTTAGTTGAATTCCATTACGCTCTAATATTCTTTTGAATCTACAATGGTCGGTCGTAAACGTTGCAGCGGGATTGCCTACATCCCAGGGAGCACTCTTGATCCAAGGGGGAGTGTCAGGTGTCTTACCTGTCTGCCCTTTTCCCAGCGTTTTCTCGAGTCTGAAGGGTCCAACATATTGCTGGTGTTCCCCAGAATTGCTGTTATTTTCCTTTTGCATGGTTCGTTTTCTCACTTCGAGAAAGTGTTTCCGACTATTTTTTTTTTGAGCAATGCGAAGAAATTAATTTCCTTCGCCCTCACCCACTTAAACTTTCACACTTAAGCACTGACACGTATATCACCCATATATATTTCTTCATTTCGATAAGAACGGGGTAGTCCGATCGCTTCCCCTGTTCGGGCGGAAGATAATTTTTGCCTACTGGAACAGCAAAATTTGTTCCATCCTGCACACGCCAGGATTGTCCCGTCGACTATAGCATTCAGGAATCACGACCATTTTCCGACTAAATATGCCGTCATTATCTAGTTTGGTCGGCAAATGCTACTAAAACGTGTGTAGGGTTGCTAAGCGCCATGTTGGAGAGTCGTGCACAGCGCCGAGGGAGCGCATGCGCCGGGGCGAGGGGCGCTACCGATCCACCCTCCCCTTTCGCCAGCCACTTCGCACACATAATCCTCCCTCAAAACTCTACGTATTGTTGCCTCCGTGGCCCGTGCGGTGCTCTGCTAAGACATCTCCACTGTCCTTCCCCTGGCTTTGGAGTCCAATATCGCCGACGTCTGGGACCCTATGACTTCTTGTTCAGGTATGAGGCAATGCATACCAACAAATCCGTTTTCTTTTGCGGCGGACCACAGTGGCTTTGGTTTGCTTCCAAATTAACCTCGGTCTTCGCTGTCACGTATCTCTACAGTGTCGAGAGAATAGTCATACTACACACGTCGATTTTTACTCTAATTGGAAATTTGCGTAAAATTTGAAGCAGAACAGCGAAAGCCCATTCTTAACTGGAAAAATAATCGCACCTGAGTGTGACTACCAAAATTCATTCTGCTGTCTGTAATGCACTTTCCTTAATTCGATTTACGGTCTTTCCTTCACATTGGGAGTCAAAAATCACAAACATTAGGGTCCTCTGATTTCTTCGCCTGTTACAACTGAATTTATACGAAATCTTGTTCTGTTTAAATGTTTTTGCTTCTTGTTTGGCAAAGGACTTCCCTACTTACCAGATAATATAAGTTCGCAGATGTGAAAGTGTTTGACTTTGTAAGTCATAATATATTATTGAATAAACTCAAATTCTACGGGATCAGAGGATTCGTTATTTTTTTAGAAAACATGTAGTGGCGCTCGAAAATCAAAAACAGTAACTATTCCTTTTCAAACTGACAAGTAATACCTTGAGTAGTACTACAGGATTACTTTTCCTGGACATGTTTCATTTAATTTACATATAAACTACCTTTCTCGTAATATTCGTTCTCTAAAATCTGAGTTGTATGCAGATGGCACCAACGCCGACGTCTCTGATACGGGTGCCAACGCTCAGAAAAAGGTTTAGAAATGTTGGACAGGGTGGTTCAGTGCGAATAAGTTAGTTTTCATCATAATGTTGTTGCCAACAGATTCGCAAATCATGCGTCATTTCTTCTGTGGAATCGTAATATCTAGACCTACTTACCGGCAAACTTTGCTCCGCATGCTAATCTATAAAATTATGAATGCAGAAAGTTAAAATCAACAATGCGGAAATGGTTTATTTTCCCTTTAATAGATCAGGACATGTGTTCGCAGGTCTGTTATATACAAACTCCATAAAAGAATGATAATTATATAATGCTCCAAAGACTGTTGGGAACACTGTAAACCTCTCTTTGTCCTAACGTTTAGCGGAGTCTACATCTTAGAAATTTTTATCATTTTAATATACAATATATTCCTATCCAACGGCATTGTCATGAAAACGGAACCAGAGACCGTTCAGGAACTATATCAGATAAGCATCGTATTCACCTTTACGAGAGCAGCATCCATTATTTGGTTTAAAACTTTATAATGTTATAAGCAAACGGAAGATTAAAACAAATTGAAGTATATAAACCAGCACATCAAATTTTGTAAACCACATTGGTTACAAAGTCCTTATTACTAAGGTCTTGAATTAATCAATCGATACGTAACTAGTTAAAAACCTTTCTTTTGCAACAGTGCTGAACCATTGTTGTAGATACTAGAAATTTGTATCGCCTTAATAATTGCCTTTTTTGATTTGATTTCATATCATTGATAAACATCCATTGACGAGATCGGAGGCTCCAACTGCGGCCGTATTCACATAAAAGTGTTATGTCATTTCTGCAGATTAGCGTGAACTGGGATGTTGTTTTCATTTCTTACTAGTATATTTTATATAATTTCTTGTTAATATATTAATTGTATTTTCTTATTAGTGTAGTATTTTTTCGTTTGTTTTCTTTTGCGTAGGCCTTCATCCGTGGACAAAGAACGTTCGTCCGACTCTAAACAAAAAACGTCATCCATGTCAGGCGCCTCAGCGAGAACTGCCCTTAACAACCACTTAACAGTTCACATCATACATTGGCCAGACAATGCCTTACGCCAAGAGTAACCAGAACGTCCGCGTCGTCTCTAAGTCGTCTGCTTCGTCTCGCAGCCGTCTGCTTCATCTCGAAGCCGTCTGTGTAATAGAAAGAAAAGAACGGTATCCCGATCTAAAATGCTGCATTTTGGGCCTACTGCGACATGCTAGACCACGGCTTCGCGTGATCTGCTACCGTGAATCTCTCATTTTTAACTTTGTCAATTGTATAAGGCCCATAAATTTTGGGCCGTAGTTTCAACCCAGTTCCAAATTGCAACTAAATTGCCAACTGTATAGGTTATTGACTTCTTGCATTTTTAAAATGTTTTCTTTTGCTATTTCTCTTATCAGGTATCTTTCTTCCATCATTTAGTTGACAAACTCTTGATTCAAACTAATGAAATTGCTGTCATTTTTGCTATCAATTTTTGTGTTTGTGTATCATCTGGATCCAATATAGCTTGCAATTGGACATCTTCAAACGTTTTGGATCGATGTTCACGTTCTTTGTTATATTAAAAGCACCACTTTTGAATTGTTGAAACCAGCGTTCACAAGTCTTGACGGTTTGAACAAGCTCACCGTAAGTTTCCACAAAAATTCAATGACTTTCAGATGTTTTTTAATTGAACAAAAAAGCACGTGTCACAAATGCTCCTTATTTGCCTCAAACTTCGATATGTTTACCACCGAAAAGAAGTATGCTGCTAACGTGTAAATAAACAAACGAATATCACGTCTATCAGCGGGCTGTCGTAGCTACAAAATACCTCTTTCATTTTGAGATAAAAATTAATGCGTTTGTCCTCCAACTCTTGAAAGAAAAACGACATTTTAAAGTTGTACATTTGGTAATTGAATATATATCTAACTCAAAAATAAATATAGATGATTGTAAAAATAGGACTCCAAGTGAGTACTAACGATAACAATTTAACTCCTATACAGTTGCTAATCGATGGGTCGAATTATTGTTTCTGGTTTGAACCGTTCAGTGTTTCGCTAAGACAAACTTGGCGTTACCTATTGGCTACAATTTAGCGATAATAACCCAATCAAAATGGAGAAAATGCTTTGTATTTTTGAGTGCGCGTTTACACAGCGTAGTGATGAAATGAGAGTAACCTCATGTTGAGATAAGCAAAAATTTCTAAGACGAGCCATTAATTACAAATGGGTATCTGCTAACAGCCGCAGAATCACATTACTCGGGAAATCGTATGGTGAACATTAACCAAAAGAGACCTGCGGTAATTGCATGAGCTATGAGGAGTTTTATTTAATCGTTGTTGATTCGTATGGATTTTCTATTCACCGTGGTCATTTGTGTGCTGTGAGTGACTCTCGTAGGTAGTATTACTGTACTTAGTCACTAGACTTAAATAAATAGACAAGGTTTTTACTTAATTACTTACACTTTTTCTTTGGGCAGACTGTTTCTAAATACTGCTAATGTTATTTTTATTTGGTAAGTATAAAATAAACAATAGTCTGTAACAAATAGATAAAAAAACTAAGTTGTAATGTTTAATTCAAAGCCCCGCAACTTTGCATTAAATAGCACACCATAAATTAGGAGTCAAAGGCGATTCCACTCTACGTTGCTCCAAGAAACGCTATAATGGAATTTCTTCGGAGTTGATCATTGAACAGACACTTATAAAAGAAGAATCCCGGATGGCAAGATGTATGTTAGGAATGGTGAACCTCACTAATATTCGTCAAGTCGAATTATTCAGTAATGAAAATATTCAATGAGCATGAGAGGTTCCAGTATTGATCGAGACTACGATTCTATGATTTTTTTGGGGGGAGGGAGGGGATTAACAGGCTACGTGAGGGTGATCCTGAACCTGGCAACTCCCCTTTAATAGCTTAGGAAGGGTATTAAAAAGGGGGGATGCTGAAGGTAGAGCAAGGTAGCCAAGGGTTGAATACAACTAAAAAGTAGGAAAAAAATTAATTACCTATCTTCTTAAGTCCCGAAATTGAGGCCGAAACGGTGGATATGTGTTGAATAATATAAAAAATTCTGACTTATTCGCTATTTAATGATGATTTATTTCTGACGGTTTGGCCGTTTGATGTTGGGTAAATGTCACATTAGTTTAAATATTTAATGATGTACATTTTAAGAGAAAAGACAATGGTAACACTAGTATCTGTTGTCGTAAGTCTGTAAAATAACAGTCTTACTTGTCAATCGTTTCATGCTCTTTCAGAAAGTGTATCGCCAAACAGTCTTAAAAGTTTCGCACACAAAATTTTTATCGGCATGATTATTAGTATGCTTTCTCATTTGGAGTGCGCACACTCGCCGATAATTCAGTCGCACAGTGGACCAAAACTACAGAAACTTCTGACAAAAGTCAACTAATTAATCTGAAATATTGAAAATCAGTACAAATATGCCTATTTTATATTATTTATAAGACCAAAATGGCGGACCTGAATTTAAAAAAAAATGTTAATCATAAAGAATTCGGTATTAAAGGGTATTAAAGGGTTCATGGGTTCCCTTATTTCGAATTAGATATTTATTTTGAAAGGCAAAATAGTGGACATAAAATTGAAATAAAGTATATGAATAACATAAAAAGTAGGTTTCAATGAATATTTTGGGTTTATATTTGAAATTTGGGTTTATATTTGAATTTTGAAGTTAGAAGTTAATTGTGAATAAAATACTTTATTTAGAATCAGTATTTAAGATTTAAATACAATATATGGTTATGCATGTATTATGTATGAAATTAACTAATAACCATTCATCATCTTAACAAGGCATATTTTTAATTATTGAGGCGCAAAGAAGCTGGTAATCTTAACGACAAGGATTAAAGAATATTCGAAATTATTATGTCTTAATATCCAAATCACAGCATCTCACTATATCACAATTGATTATTTTTACATTACGTTAACATCATTTTTGACGTCGGGAAGTCTAGTACTTTCTCTAGTTTTTTCAAGGTTCTCACATGCCGAGGCAACCTCATCTATTTTAGGAGGTGTATGTATTGGGATCGAAGACCTTAGGAATACTGTAAGAATTGTCAGCTAATCCCATTGGATCAGTCGACCAGCTGTCTCCTAAAACTGCTGGAGACATGAAGCAGGGAATGCTGAGACCCCTTAGCAAATTCATCTCCCGTCATTCGGAAGGGCGGGAGAATAGTACCCAATAGGCCGACCTACCCGATGCAGGTTTTCTAGGGTTTTTCCTGCATATCTTTAGGTGAAACACCGGGTAGGATCCTTAAACCATAGCCCAGGGGCCCTAGTCAACCCTTGGTTGCCTGTTTCATTATCACTCGCATATAGCCAGGAATATCCATCTCAAAAACTAATTGAAATTGACAAACAAGGTAAAAAGTTATAAACACTTGAAAACTGTCCCTATAATGTGCACCACGCGCGCCTCACGTTTTACGTTAAACTGGTTACTTTACCATGAAATATGGCGGATGTGGTAGAATTGCAAGGGATTTCGTTTTCTCTGTCGTATACAGTAACTTCCTCTGAACAGAATTCCATTGAACTACACTTAAAGTAACGACTTAAATTTTTCGACTTATGCCACGCGTATTTTACAGTTGATATAGGTGAGAGTCTTGCGGAGCGAAAACATTGTTATCCTTGTGTCCTATACTTTTGTAATATTAATTAATGACACGTCAATATAAAAGTTGATAGATGAAACTGAAAAGGCTTTATATAAAAGCGTTTTTTATAAATATTCATATATTTATATAAAGAAAAATCTGGTTGATACCGTAAGGACGTTGTACTATTGTATAGTGTTAATTGTAATACTTTTTTGCTCTATAAATTCACATCATAGATTTATGTATTTATGGAAGTAGTATGTGAAACTGGTCTTCTGAATAGTGGTAATTTTTTTTGTGTTAAATTTCCACATAGATAATGACAGTAAATGGGATGAATCCATTTCACTTTGTAATAACACATAATATGTTTTAAATAACTCGTATTACAATGTTTTATAAGAATTTAAAACAGTCGGCATTCTATAATTTAATGAGAAAAATGTTTCAGTTTTTTACAACTCCATTCTCGGTCCGGCATACAGAAAATTATCTTATATTTTCATAATTTAGATCCAAAGGAAAAACTATAGTTTTATTTCCCATTCAACATTTGAGATAAAAAATTACATATAACTCCACGCTTAAATCTTGAAGTCAGTCCCAAGATCTTATTGTGAGTTTGAATCGTGCTACATTATTTTCGAAAAATAACCCAGTTACAACTCCTTGGGACTTCTTTCAGACCTTTTCCACCGACTCATCGGATATTTAATACACGTCTAAACCACCACTTACTTTCAGTTTTCTGGGCAATCTATGAACATGTGGATGGGTTGTTGCGATGGGTTCACCCTTTGTCTCCCTGCACCATCAGTCTAATATTACATGGTGTATTTGAAGAATAAGGCTCTAGAATCTGGCCGTTTGAATGAACCCACTTGTTTTTTGTTACGTCGACGATACTTTCATTGTTTGGCCACATGGTTTTTTTTTCCCAACAACTAAGATTCCTTTGCCACCTAACAGGTGATAAATCCCAACATCAAAATTTACCATGGATAGTAGATAAAGGAGGGAAAAACTTCCTTTTTGTGACTTATTTTATTAAGGAAACAGGACGGTACATGTAGGTATTAGTGTTACCCGCACACGAATTTTACCTAAATCTATGTGTTTCACCACCGCGCAGTATAGTCTCTGTATGGAATAACTATTGTTCACAGATGACCAGGCTATTTTCCGATCGCAAGCCTTGCTGCAAGAGATCAAGAACCTTAAAAGGTATTTTGCGGGAACAACGGTTACACAGAAAAACACAAGATCTTACTAGGGCTTCTTAGCATAAGGAAATAATGGACAAGAAACATGGATGACTCGACGTAGCCAAAATGCTTTCCTTCCGTATGCTCGGGAATGGACAGGGAAGTTAGTAGAATGCTATTTAAATACAGTTACAGAATCCTTCTATAACCTGAAAAAATTTTGACCTTCTACGACCGAGTGTTAAAGGACGAATGTAGGCCATTAGAACATCGTGGTGTCTCCAATCTCCCGTGTGCTGTGGTCTCAATTATATCGTCAGACGGTCCGGGACATAGAGAGAGAGAGGAAAGAACTTGTAGAAAATATCCGCCTCAAACAACCCTCTCTAAGTCTGCGATCGCTGAACATACCATTCACACGAGGGACAAGATGCTTTTCCATGACACAAAAGTCTTGCATAAATGTGGTAATTTCTGGGACAGCATATTAATGGAGGCGGTAGCGATCATAAGCGCCAATTGCAACCTTATGGACCGGGACCAAGGTTTGCAACTCAGTAAAGCCTGGGATCCGGTACTGAGGAAATTTGGACGAGAGAACGAAGTCCAAGTACCATAATTACGCCATCAACAAGTGATTGTTTGAAATCGATCAGAGTCCCTGAGCCAGCAGAGAAGGCGGGGCGTTACCTATCCAATCAAGAAAGGACAGTCGACGCACAAACCACAGGACGGTACTTTCACTTGAGAACGATGGCAGAGTACTCCATCGAAAACGTCGTGGCTTAAACTCCATTTAACCCGGGTGGAAACCCAAGAATTGTTTATTCAGAATATACACCGGGAAAAACTTCGATCTTTAATAAAAATTACATATTTTAACATTTATTTGAGAAGTAACCTTACACGTTTGAGAAAATAAGATTCGTCATACATTACATCAAGTAACAATTATAAGACCAAAATAAAATAACACATGCAGTAATTAACTACCAAAAATCCTTAAATACTTAACTAGAGTAAACAAGATATAGTATAAAATGACTGAAAACACGACAATACTCTAGGTAAAGTTAGTATTTACAAGACTGAAGAATGGATTGCAGCTCGATCTAAAATCCGCACTATAAAGTATTCGAATGGTACGGTTTTGCAACTTAAACATTTCATTGGTCCTAGCGCAGTTTCCCCAATTAGCGATACCATAGCACATAATTGAAATGTATCTTATTTCAATATGTTGTATTAATGTTTTAAGAGAATAACAAGCTGAACTTAATTTCTCAGCAATCAGGGCTATGTGGTCATGCCACTTTAATTTGTCATCAATCCAAGGATAACGAAAGACGCTGAAAAATATTGTGCGGTTCTTTTACTAGCATCGGCAATAAACTGAGCTGAGCCGAATCAAGGTTGAGGGATAATTTATTAATATCAAATCCCACCTTTAGACTACCATAGTGCTGCCCACTTTCTTAACAAGATTATAGAAATTTTCATCTGCCACATATAATCGGGCCGAAAAATATATTAATACGATACCCGCGAAGTTTCTGATCTGCATTCTGGTCTGCTCTGCGTCGTGATGATGGCTGGATACATCGATGGTTTACCTCAGTTAAATCATCATCGGGGTTAAATTTCCTTGTCTAGTAAATTCGACGGAGACTCCCTTTTCTCTTTTCTCCTTTCAGCGGCTAGCAGTTAAATTTTCCAGTCAGCACTTGACGAACTCTCAACATCATCTCTTCAGCTACTAACAATTTATTTTCAATCCACTCTTTCTGGCCTGTCTCTATCTTCTGCCTCCGTATCAAAAACCCTTCTCACGTAACCTCGGTGGGAACCTTAAAGACCTCTTCCTTAATTTCAGACCACCAATCTGTAATTAGCAGACGTTACCAGTCCGAGGTGTCAAACCCCTCGGGAATTTCGAAGGTCGTTTCTTTCTCCACGAAATCTGATGACCACCGCGGGCCAAGATAAAAAATGTATGATTGTAGCAGAGGGTCATGGCATCCACCGTAGTGGAGGTATGTGGCCTGAGATGAAACTAAGTTGAGAAAAAGTCAGTTGAAGGAGGGTGATAGAAGGTGGAGTGGAGAGGTAGTCTGGAATAGAATTATGAAGAAAGAAGGTGGAGAGGAGTCGAGGAAGAGAAGATAGAGTTTGATGCGAATCTTTAAGGAGATAGTATTGGTGTTGGACCACGAGAGGCGACAAGTCTGGATCGTAACATCAGAGTGAGGGAGGCAAGAGCAGTTGGTCTGCACTGAAACAGCAGTGAGAGGAATTCGTCTTTAAACCTCTTGAGACAAACTGTCACTGGCCAAATAGCATTAGAGAGAATGAAAGAAGAGAGGGCAGCGAGACGGACTTCAGGTGTCATTACACGACTACGTAAACGCCCGAGACAAGGAAGTAAACTGAGAGCTGACACCAAACACGAATTATTGAGAGTAAGACCCCAGGTACTGGTGCTGACGAAGGAAGTAGCAGTTTCCTAATGTGTGTGTGCCAACACGTCAAAATTGCATATGACTACTTTTCTGATGCACAAAAATGCCCACATAAATGAGCATATAAATAGAATGAGTTATTTGTTAAATGGTAATTTGAGCTAGCCCTAGATTTTAATTGATCCTAATTTTTTTCATCGTAATTGGAATTAATAATTTAATTAGTTTTAATCTTAACATAACGAAAATTATCCTTATTTTTTTAAAAAAAACATTACCCCGGTTTCCACAGTCGTTCTACATTTCTAAGACGTTTATTTTTATAACCCGAATGATCTAGCGGGCCATTTTGGAAATGCATCGTAACCCCGCGGGTCGTATAAAAAATTATATATCCTCATATTAGATTTGAACGCACTGCTGAAATTTTTAAGTGCAAATTTAAATCAAATATAGATCAACATTGTAATACAGCTTGGCATGCTTTCACATGATTTTGACATGAGTATTTGATTTCTTCATCATGGTGCCACATTTTTATAAGATTTTCTAGGATTTGCACCTTTGTAGTGATGTTGATTTTCCTCAGCTTTACAGCGTCCATAAATTTTGTATGGCCTTCACATCCAGGCTGTTCTCAGGCCATGGCATGGTATTCACATTTGTTCAGTCAATAATTTTGTTGTCGGTTTGGCTTGATACAAGAAAGCGAGGTTTCCTTCAGGAAACCACTATTTCAGTTAGTGCAGTCTTACAAGCGAAATAAATAGTTTACCAAGTAAAGACTTCAATATTTTGAGAATATATGAGTCGTGCTTTTCGTCTAATAATTTTCACAAATTTGTTCTTTGTAAAGTAGAAATGAATCAGGAAAATCAACAAGACTGTGAGTATATATCTTTTGTTTTAGTAAAATATGGGCCTATTTTATGAAAGAGATGAAGATTTTCTGGCAGCTTGTCATGTTACCCTTGCGCGATTTTTTTTTATTCGCGCTACACCTTGTCTTGGTTGATTGGTTGACCGGGACGACTACCGGATTGTAATGTTCAGTAACATTTGCCATGCTGACCACGTGCCACTCCAAATTCGGAAAGTGTCATGCAAGATGACAGTCCGCAGTTGAACCAGTGAGCGCAGGCCCTCAATGTGCTATAGAGCCGAAGAAGATGTAACACTTTCCAGATTTTATGAAGTGGCACGTCGTCAGTGTAGCGATTCTCCATCAGCCTTAGCCCCAGTTTTCTGAATTTTACGAGCAGAAACATCGATGTCCATACCAGGATTCGAAACCGAGACCTCTGTGGAGCGTGATGACGCTAACTACTACACCACTACAGGTCGGCTTGTTTCTTTTATCAAGTACTGTTTAATAATCAATATGACGTTCTCTTTTACCCATTTTCTTCGTAATCAATTGTCTTTTAGATTATTTTTCTGAATTACATGTAATTGACCGATTTCGTTGAAACAAGAATTGTTTGCTCCAACTAACAATTCTCCTCGGAAAGCATCACTTATAAGAACATGGAATACATCGGACCTTTTAAAATCACATTGGTTTCGTATGTACACGCTTCTTTATGTAATACGTGAACAATTTGCTTTAGAGGTGCGCTTCCGAAAGTGATTTATGAATTAACCGGAAGCCTCAGAACTATCACTTTCATAAACATGTATTCTATGGTAGAACAAATTATCTTTTCGAAAACCAAGTCAATAATTTCTTCAAAAATTAAAACTAATGCTAGCTGACAAGTCAGAGCTGAAAAAGGAAAATTTTTATTATTTTTATTTTAGCCCATATTTATATGTAACAAAAATGTTATATACCCGTATGTGTTCACACATCATCGTCAGCTGGATTCTCCCCTAGCCCTCGCTTTGCATGCTCCACCCTTTCATGCCCCTATGGTAATTAGCAGACAGTCGACAGGAAATACAGCGTGACGAGGTTCAGCAACAGATCAAAATCTTGCTCGGGGCGTCGTCCAATAAAGCCATTACTGAGTGAAAGCAAATTTAAGGGGAAAAAAATTGATTACTAAACCGAAGAGAATAGCGGTTGGATTAGAGGACTGAATTTAAACTCTGTTAAGGGGTACCTCTTCTGGTTTAATTAGATTGAGCACGTCTAATTTCGCAGAGGAAAAGATAAACCTAATTTCTATCAAAAGTATTTACTCAAACTATCAACTAGCTACTTCTGCAAACGAGTTACTAGGAATTACTCTGGACAGCTTTGCACAGGGTCCCATAAAAGTTAGTAAAACAAAAGCTAAAGATATTAGAAAACATTTATTTATTACCTCAGTAAAACACAGCTGGAAGTTTAATTTTATTAAGTTTTTAATATCAAATTTTGCGAGTGACGTCGTTCGTTGTAAATAAACGCTGTAACCGGTTTCTAAAGTTCTGCATTTCTCTATGGAGCATCTGTTGTGGAATACAGCCTATTCCAAGGCATATAGCATCCTTCAAGGTTTCCAGGGTGGTGTTTATAAACTTCAGTTTTGAGATAACCTCACAGAAAGAGGTCGCATTGACCTAAATCAGGTGAGCGTGCAGGCCATGGAATGTCTCCATACCGTGACATCAAAGATTTCCCTCAAAACATTCATCGAGTGTCGAGTAGTGTGTGCCGTGACACCATCCTGCTGAAACCAAGCGAACCTCATATGCATTTGTTGAAGTTGTAGTTTATAAAAGTTTTGGATCATGTTCACATACTGTCCACTATTGAGGATAACAGCACGGTCGTTCTTCTCAAAAAAAAAATAAAGCCCTCAGCACTGATTGCATGCCAAACCTTGGTCTTATCACTGTGGACAGGTTTCTTATAAATTTCCCCAGGACTCACATAACTCCAATAACTCATATTTTGTTTATTAACACATCCATAAATGTGAAATGGTGCCCCCTCACTGAAGAAAATATGCGCGTATTGAGGAAGGTTTTCAATTAGTGTCTACAGACTTGTTTGCAATTAACAAGATTGCCAACATAAACTTCCACTGCCACTGTGCCACTGGAGCCCATCCCATTTCTTCCATTGCCCATATTCCTTCACAGTACCAACTTAAAATACCATGCCCCACCCTGTACAAAAAGCCAGAATCTTGGAAGCCTATTAAAGTCGTTTTGTGAATTTAAAATTTCTACCCATCAGAGAAAATTTTGTAGGTAAGTTCCAAATGATAATTCTTCAAAACTACCAGTATATCTACACTTTTTTGATACCTTCACATTAATCACCTCAAAAACTGAAGAATAGTGTGTGTACCTCGTTGGAACCGTAAAGTCAGCATTTGATGGATTTGATAGTCATCTTAATGAATTTGTTTGGTGGATATAATTTGAATTTCTAAACCCGTAGAGGTGAGCTCTAAATTAGCGAGTATTTTAGCACAAAGTAATGGAAGTGAATCGATCGGTGCAGACAAATGCAGCGGTGGTGTTTGTTGCGGTTACATGTCATTCTGGGAACGAACGGTGGCTGATGGTGTGTTAACTCTAAACGTAATGACCAGAATGTGAAATTTAGCCTTTCTCGACCAACCAGACGCTTCCTACTCAACCACATGCACATTTCATGCCCTTGACACTAAGGTAAAAATTGCAAACGATTTGGGCTCTTTGTGCTTCGATTAATAAGTTACAAGCCTATGTTGAATAGGCTGTCATCTGATTAACAAGACGCGCCGCTGAAAGGGCCAACATTGATCGCACTTAAAATCAGTTGTAAAGGTTAGAAAGGGGTGAAACTTGCTTTACCAGGACAACTTTCAGCCCAAAATGTAGTGGTATCATCAAAAAAGTACTACAGTTCGCCGTTCAGGAATCTGTCCATGCCAAATTGATCACATAAAAATTTTGTCGACCTCAGTTTGGAGGACAATTACTCAAAAGCAAAAGATCTATATGCCACAATATCTTGCAACAGATATTTTAGCATGGAGGGTTGCATCAAACCAGTCTTAGGACTGAATACCATAACAACAATCTTGCAACTTTATTTGTACTGGCTCAGCCACCATATACCAAACCGATTTGAGATTGGATCAAAGTTGTCTCTTTCAGAGGCGAGTGCTTTTCAACAAGATGGCAGCCTATTAAACATGGGCTTGGAACTTCCGAAAAAAAAGCAGAAAGAGCTCTAATATTATGCACACTTAACTTTCAAGTCTAGTACTATTTTATGTCAAATTTCCTCAGATATGAAGAAGCTCGAGTGGGAGCCTTAGGTGAGTTCCAGATGATTTGACATGGAAGGACCATTTCAGGAGTTTTTATGAGATAGGACAATAATATTTGGATTTCTACGTCTTTTTGCGGGTACTCTAAACAGTTGGTGGATGTGTGGAAACTTCCTCCTGATCAACGACTCACCAACCGCTAGGTCCGCGGCTATTAAATTTACACCAACTATCCTCCAGGGCTCACAGCACGATCCTCCGACCTAGTATTCTGTTTCATCTGCCTCTTTGCAATATTGTGCAGGCTACCTTAGGCACAATACACTTAGTCTTCTTTACTTTCTGAAATCCTTTATAACAACAATCAACCGATCGCCGATCATTGATCGTCGTCCAGATGGCATTGAAATTCGCGCTATCGACTATTCTATCCACCTTTTCTCTCGTATTCCTTTGCCGGACAACACAACTTCGAGATCGATCGCATGAGAAAGCGAACGCCCTCTCGTACTGTCTTCTATTTCGTCGATACGAGATTGAAACCAAGTAACTGAACGTTTGATAACTTCGTAATAGTTTCCATTTGTTTTGTTCCTTTCGAGTACAGTTGTAGCCATAATTAGTGAGGCACCCATCTCTCATTAGATACCAGTAGTGGTCAGACACACGATTGAGCAATGAGACAGCGAATAATCGAAATTTTCCCATGGCGATGGAGACATTTATGACCGTAAAAAGTCTACTTTTGCAAGTTCAAATTGTTTTCATTAAGGCGGTAAAATGATTCGTTATAATCATCTGTATGACCATTATAATTAAATGACGTTTATTTATTTATATTTATTTTTTATTCGTAGTGAGATTCTATCATAACCTGTTAGTAATTTAGTATAATAGAAAAATATTATTCTTTAAGATAAGTATGATCTCTCGATGATTGTTACGTAATAATAATCCATTGGATATAAAAAATTCATAATAAGCGGACTTTAAAAAGTAATTTCAAAAAGACGACTATCCCCAAAAGCTGCCTATTAGTACCAAAAGAACTCCTATTATTATAGGCCTATTAAAATTGCTTCCATATAATTGACGCTATTTTATAGGAGTTTGTCTTCCTAACAAAGACAGCTTTTGGGATAGTTATTCATAATAAAATGGGGTTTTGAAGTATATTTACAAAAAAAAGGTTAAATCTGTAAAACCTGAATAGGGTTACGAAGGCGTGCGTAGTAGGATTCTTTAACGGAAATGCAATCTGTATTTATTTTGCAATATTCATTTTCAGACTGTCAGGCTTTGTTGGTAATAATAAAGGTTTTTCTTTGTGTGAAAAATCAAAACACAATACTTTCTGCTTTATGTGAGGACCTCTTTACGCGATATGTGTCTAATCGTACTAGAATTTTTAAGCATTACTTATTTCAGATGAACGTGAGTAAACTAACGATCAAAATGTCTCATTAATTAATGCGTAATATTAAATACCAAGTTTTTTCCGTTCGCAATTGCATTCCAAAAATGAGAATAGAGCAATGATTTTGAATGAATAATAGAACAGATAGGCGCTTTAGTGTATGCAGAGGGGAAAATGGAGATTTGCTGGCTAACGCTCTGTAGAAGTTATTTTTAAATTCATGACAATGTTCAAGAAACTTTTTGTTAATTTATTATTTACCCATTATCATACCCATACGGCATTTAGCATTTCGGAATGTAAAACTAAACTTCCCTTTTATGGTGGCATTAAATCAGTTCACCGAACCTCGTTCTAGTGCACAATTCTCATAGGGGATTAAGTACCTAGTAGCGTGTAAATGTTACATATAGTAGCTTCCATTTTGCCTAGGTTTATCAACCACACGCAGTTAATATTTACCGTCCCATAATATTTTGAAACGTAACTGTTCCACTAATGTCTCTCTTCTCGCGGAGTATTATTTTTATCAAAATGTTTAACTTTGAATTCGGAGAAAATAATCTTTTCTTTCTCTGTACTTACTGGGACTACCAGGGAATGTAAGAAAATTTTGTTGCAAACTAAATTCCTTCTCTGGAATAAAATCAAGATATTATTAAGTGTATACAATGTTATATGAATTTTTTATATAAATATATGAGTAGTAAATATACTGATCAAATTATTTATGAACCGTATAATTGGAATGAAAATTTTGTAGTGCAATACTTAGCAAGATTGTATGTACACGTTTCTCTTGTTTGAAATTATTTTAAATTAAAAAGTCAACGTATTTCAGGAAGAAATAAAATTTTTGTATGTACCGCAGTGAGGTACTCCAACGAAGTAAAGAGCTGGGGGATGTCCGTCCATCCATCCGTCTATAATCACATCACCATCAAGTACGCTGTAAATCGTTTACTGTTCGCGTTAACAAGCCACTTTGCATTTAAGTGAGCTGTCACTGGCTTCAATTCAGCCACTATGCGAAAACTGTCAGCATTCAGACCAAGTGCTTTGGTTTCTATTATAATCTCATGTAGGCTTGTAGATCTTAATACAACTTCGCGTTTCCCGTTGCAGTTCGGTTGGTTTTATCAACTGTAAACGACACCGTTGACTCTATTAAAACTTTATTTAGGGATCATTACAATGTCACAGAGACACCAACTGTGGGTAGTAATTGATTTATTTTAGAGGGCGTACGAATTCTGTAAGATCATTATTATAAAGAATAAAAAGTAAAAGCCAGAGAATTGAGCCATCAGGAACACTGCAGTAAATAATAAAAATTCAGAAAAAAATATATCCTTTCTTCCTCTTTGGTTCTGCAGCCCATTGAGGGCCCTGAATTTGGAGTGACACTTGGTCAGCGTATCGATTCTCCAACAGTCTTAATCCTAGTCTTCGCGACCATGACGACACAAACTTCCAAGCCCATGCCAGGATTCGAACCCGGGACCTCTGAATTGTGAGGCAGCAACGCTAGTCACTACACCACAGGAGATCGGCGATGAATAAATATATCCATTTTTAGTTTCGATCACTACCTGCAGTATTTGCTTCTTAAGATACAGTTGAGTAAAATTTGATGATAAAACGTGTCCCATGTTTCAGAGATAGCAGCAAAATGTCTAATGAATTTTTAATGTTTGTTGTTGTACAGTCTCTCCATGCTAACTTATTGTGTGTAATCATTTTCCTTCCAACATAGCTACCACATCCTTGCTAATCTACTGAGCGTATTCCATCCTTAGCCCATACACTTTTACAAGACTCAATAATTAGCCTGTTAATCTATCCCTTCT
Organism: Eucriotettix oculatus; assembly: GCA_034510155.1. Lineage (NCBI taxonomy): Eukaryota > Metazoa > Arthropoda > Insecta > Orthoptera > Tetrigidae > Eucriotettix > Eucriotettix oculatus. Next base: position 140,422,626 of record CM067377.1, read on the forward strand.
CTGGGTTCATATCCTCCAACAAGGCGATTACTTTCATGGTTTCAGAACATATGGAAACGTTTCAGTTATAAGGTATTTGTTAAATATGTATGGAAGTGGAAATGCAGTAGATTACCATTTTCTTGTTATACCACACATATCCGTTGCTTGTTAACATTTAAAGTTCCTTACATCTGTAATTATTTCATCGATACATACAATTTGAATGAATATACTATTCCGAGCTACTGAAACAAGAATTAGTATAAATCCTTCTCTTTATATACTGACCTTCCTTTCGCAAGCAGATTTGCAGCATTTATAAAATACGAATTGAGTTTACAAGCTGCGTTTTTCTACCTGAAAAAGTTTCACTCCGGTTTAAAAGTGCAATTTCTTTACTGATACTTTTACCAGACACATTTTTGATGACATTTACCTTTTCACGCCCCCTACCTTAGGAGAGCCGAATCATCTTAACTGCCGCAATAACTCTGTATCTCAATTGAGTCAAGAAATCTACAGATACCTTAAATAACCATACACTTGCAGAAAACTACGCAGAAACAGTCAACTATATTTATAAGGACGAGATATTTCAACCATATTTCTGTCTGATTAGCGTGAAATAATGTGTACAGATGTTCAATCACATTCACTGTCATTAATAAAACATTTTGCATTTTTATTTACTAATTAAAATGTAAAATTTAGGAAATAAAATATTTGACAAATTTAAGCATTAATTTTTGGCAATAGGATGAATGGTATAGAAACACATAAGAGACTAATCTTAAAAGTCGCTGTGCAATTGATCAAGCACAGTATACAAATTCCAGCACAGCTATAAGGACAGATTTTACCCCAATACACGTTTTTTAAAATAAGTCTCCCACAAGCCGAGACGAATTAGGTCAGTTTAGATGGGGGTATTTTTCGGCATACGATAAGAGTTGTTGTCTGATCCCATTAGACCTGTCGGCTAGTTGTCCCAAAGATGTGGTCGAGGTATGGAGTTGGGTTTATTACGTCCCCATAACAAACTTTGTCTCCCGTTATCGAAAGGGTGTGGGAGTAGTACCAAATGACCGACCTACCTGATGAAGGCTTCTGTAGAGTTTTCCTTGCTTCGCTTTTATGTAAATCACCTAGTGAGATCCTTCAACTACAGCCCGTGGGCTTTTGTCAATCCTTGGCTACGAGGACTGTGGCTTTATTAATTTAGAGTCAACCTGTTCATAAAACAATCTTTATGTATTTCAAAACAAGTCACACATAAATCAATAGACGTAATGCAATCATGTAAAATATAAACAGATTGGCATATACATACGCTCTTTATTGTGTAAATACTATTTAAGTTTCAATAGTAAGTATGCCTCCAAACTTTCATATTAAAGGATTCTAATCTTGCTTATACAGTCTAAATATTTGCGAGACTCTTGTTTAATGTTACGCAATACTTGAACTAATAAATGTGGTATTGTTCAGCGATTGGTTCTCGGCCTGTTGCGTACAGCTGATTGAGTAACGTTTTGACGTTGTAATCCCATTTAAATTCACCTTTGGCTTCCAGAGCGTGGGATATTCTGATAATTTTTTGTTTATTTTCCAAACCTTAGTAATTTTTGGTCTTCATGTATTCTGTAGGTTGTACATTGTAGTTTCCATTTCTGCGATTCGTTGCTTGTATCCAGAACGGATTTTTTTTAGTCGTAAATAATTCATAAATAATACACATGATGAATACACGACCTCCATGACATAAAGTATCCAATTTTCTTTATTGAATATAGCGGTGCGAATTCTCGATCACGATACAAGCATTTCACAAATATTAAGTCTGGCAACGTACCTAAAATATGGAAAGAACCCCAATACCAGCAGCGATATTTATAACTGTTGATTCAGTTCGTATGGTTAGAGTGCTGTGTTCAGATAACAACTGACAGGATGTGGCGCAATTTTACCCACAGCACAATATTCTTAGTTTGCGTAATACATATCAAAACGATTTGACCTCGAATCTGTACCTGCTCGCTTCGTTAACTGAAGTTTCCATTACTTATTATTATTACTTTTCTCACTTAAGCTTACTAATTACTAATAAGCCCATCCCATTATATAGCCTATTTTTCTTTCCAGACAATAGGTACTGTTTAATTACCCGATAATAAAATAGTGCTTATTTAATCTCTTTTGGGGCAGAGATGCTGCAAAAACCAGCGGCAGAATTGAATAACAATGAAGCGACATTCCAAGATGCGATTCAGATGAGCTCAGGACTAAGGTGCGAAGAGTCTTTAAGGATGGGACATATTTTACTACACTAGGGCGAGAGCTTTCAAAACAAATGTCGTTAGTTGACCCGTTCAATCAATAAACAGAAATGTGAGATTTCATGATACAGTGCTTCATGTTACATGTGGACGTGCACGGTGAGCAGAAACGTGTTTCATGAAACATAACTCATTCAGACCTGTTTCTAATGTTTTTCGTAGGGTTTACTGCATAATTTTTTAAAGGTGGCGTCTTTCCGTACATATCGTATAAATCGGTCTTCGAGCATAATTTTCTGTTTTAAACTTTTTCATTTATTTTTTGTAAAAATTTGTTAAAAATTCAGATTTTTTTCCCCAATTACTATTTTTACAGACGTCTAGGCATGTTGATCGAAATCTAGGAAATTACTGAATTATACATTACTATGGGGTGTGTTAACACATTTCATCAGTGTGCATGTCTAAATGAAACAAGTTTCGTGAAACGTGTTTTATGAAGAACACATTACATGAAACATGTTTATATTTATGGAAGTAGGCCCGGTGAACACTGGAGAAACATGTTTTATGAAAACGATGCACAAGATAATACAGGGATTGGGTATAAGGCACGGTGGACACTGAGGAAACGTGCTGCAACAAACGCACATCAAGAAACACTCTCCATCATGCCATAATAACAGTAATATATTATGCAATATTTCCCTACATTTCTATCTTCATATCGCTGTGCATGGTCATTAGAAAAATGGAATATGAACTTTTTACGACAAAATTTAAAAACTGAAAAATATGTTTGAAGGCGGATTCCCAAGTAAAGTATCGAAAGTAATCGTTTTTGTTAAAAATGATACCCTGAACCTACGAAAAACAGGCGGATCAGTACAAACATGGCAATAATGAGTTCTGTTTTTTATCTAATGTGGACGTCCCTGTGATATCTTATGTATCGGATTCATGAAATGTGTTTTGATTAAGACATGCACACTGATGTAAGGTGCAGAGAACTGGTTTTAGAGGAAGTAAGTACATGTCCTGGAACATTATTAATGTCAAAATGAAAAGATCTACGAATTGACCCTTGAGGAACTTTACGATTAATTAATTTCCTATGCGGAAAATAGAAACGGTCACCTTTAGTTTCGACCGCTAACTTTTTGTTTCGATTTTTAAGATATGATTCTGAGAAAAGAAACTTTTGTCATTGTTGGTGAGCTATTGTTTCGAATACCTTACACAGATCTGATGAATTCTGAATATTTTCAATTAACTCGTACGTTGTACTAGTTCAAGATTTTCCATTAAGTTAACCATGCTGTGATGAAGTCACAATATTATATTTTCTGATGTAAATTATATTTTCGAACATTTTGGAAAATGTAGGAAGCAGAGAATTGGGTATATAATTTGATACGTCGCATAACAATCTTTTCTAAAACCTGGAAATAGCTTTAACGAAGAAATTATTCATTGACTAAAGGGCTACAAAAACTTTGGCAAGCTGCTGGTTGCAGACTGCTGATCTAGACCAATCCTGTTAAACGCATGGGCAAGTTACCTGCGGCCCGACGAAGGTAACAATAACTGAAAACCGGGCAAATATATATTTTACGGTCAAAGCTCGAAGGTGGCCACTTGGCGAATTGACCGGCCACTTAGCACTTTGACCAAGGGGTGTGTGGCCAATGTCTGATGTACTTCAAAGAACCGCTCTGGCATTGGTCACACCTGTCGGCTAAAGAGCGAAGTGTCGTTGAGCCAGCCCATATATATTATATATATTAACAGACAAACCTTACAAAAGAGCCGTTTGAGCAAGATGCAAAGCGAAGTCTTATCTTAATTAGTTCTCTCTACTTGTAAGGTTCGTCTGTTAATATGTAGTTAACCACATGTGATATATATTAAGTAGATATTAATATAGAGTATGTTTACATTTCAAGGATAGATTACTTTAAGTATCCGGCTGGTCGCATGGAAAGATACGACTTTTATTCCATTTGTGCTGGAAAGGAAAAAAATTAGGGAACGTTGGAAAAATATTTGACGACCTAAGTGAGATTTGGGTTTTTAACACTTTAAGTGTACGAAGTAAGAAGATATTAGTAAACCTGAAAGTACGTGTCCGCGCATACATTTTTTTCTCCTCGTCTAGACGAGAATTTATTAAATTCGCGGGAAATTGAGGGCGTGCTGCTTACAAATTACAAACTGTGATTGGTGGTCCAGATGGCACCAAAAAATGGTATGGTGATGGAAAGGAGAGAACAGTTCGCGTTGAGAATCAGAGGAGGGAGGAGTCTCTCTGGAGAGTGGACGGTCTGCGTCCAGAGTCTTCAAACACTCTCCTGGAAGTAGTATTTTCTGTCAGGAGATTCGAGGTGGAATCCAGCAATCCACCTCTGCCACGTGTCGTGGAGCCAGCCCATGGGCTGCAGTAGTCTGGGAGCATAGATGCCATGAGAGGACGACAGCACCGGGCTCCTTGCTTCATCGTCTTCCACCACCACTGTACGAGCATCCGAGACGGAGCAGCGCAGAAGTTATCGTACAGTAAGAAGAAACCACCCAATTTACCAAATGTTCTCACGTTGACGCAGTCATTTCGGGGTTTTGAGATACTTCTAATCGTGGGGTATTATTTTTCGTATACTTCTAATGAGGTTTAAAATTTAACGGTGTGGTTTTTTATTTTATTTTCAAAATGTAATTTGGTGTAATTTTAAAAACCACCACCGTCAATTTGAGTCCGTCCATGCGGCTAGTCGGAGCAAGTTTAATATATAAAGATTGTAAATTGTATAAATAGTTTTCTTTTATTATTTTTTGATAAGTAACAGAATTGTTGTAAATAGTTTGATTACATAAATTTTGATAATATACTCAGTACTAAAGAATTCTGTTGCCGCTGAGGACAGAGAATATTTTGTAAAACAAAAAATAAGTTAACATTTGTAGAATCCCAATTATTTCTAAACTTTGAACATAGTGGAGATTTCGATCTCTACTCAGATGATATTAATAAATTCTTTGAATTAAAATCTATTCATACCCATACTGAGTTCCGACATACATCAGTTAAATCCATCTTTATAAAGTGAGCCAGTATAGCGGACGTACGACGGTTGTCAGATCCACAGAATCGATTAGTATCATCTCACTAGCGATCGGAGGCTCCTGTATATTCTAATTAAATAAATAAATAATTTTGACCGTGCAGTGGTGAAATTGTCTCTTTTTATTACAAATTGTATCAAATTCAACAGGACGTGCGCGTTTCTGTGTCACATATTGACATCGATTTGTTAATCGATAAAATGCAAAAACGGCTAGCTATAATAAATAAGCAAAATGTGGACTACCGGAACAGAGATTTATTCCTGGGAATTAATAATCGAAATTGTTTACAAAATTTCTACACAAATGAAAAGAAGTCTGCGTAAGTTATTTATTTTTAGTTTTAAAGTGTCATAATTTTTATTGGAACGAAAAATATTTATAAATAAACACACTAATAGTACAATTTATACAATTCTATTTTGTCACGGTACTTTATCCTTCAGTACGAAATAATTCCACTAAAAAAATGTGTAAATTAGATGGACTAAACTGGATCAAAAACAACTTATGGCTCCCACTCATGAAGTTTTGTAAGGAACCCCTGGTTCAGAAGTTAGAAGATCATCTTCAATGGTCTGACTGTCACCTCCTTAACTCGTATGCGCCGCTGAAAGAGCCAACTTTGATCACTTCTCAATTCAGTTTTAGTGGCCAGATAAATGTGTAATTTCGATTATCGATATAACTTATAGCCCAAAATGTAGTGGTGTGTTTAATATAGTATTGCAGCTGGCCGTTCTTATATATATGTTAAAGCCAAAGTCGGCACAAAAAAAAGTCGCGGAAAATTTTAACGTCATTTTGAGGCCAAAAACTCAACAGCAAAAAAACGCAATAATAAGAACTAGAGCAGCTCATTAATAACGAGGACATTAATAATAATCATATTCCGTATATCCTGTAAAGAAGCTAAGCTTCAAGGATGTGGAATGGGTCAGGGTGTACATTTATTACATTACTTTATTGTATAAAAGATAAATATACTTATAACAAATTTTTGTATTATAAACTAATTAATTAATTACTCTTCTCCGATTCTTCTATAAATTCCTTTATCGAATAGAAGGAGTGGCTAAGCAAAAATGAGCATAATTCAGTCTTAAATTTACCTTGATTATCGGACAACTGTTTAATTCTGTGCGGCAGTCTGTTGAAGATGGATATCCCTGAATAATGCACACCTTTCTGTGCAATTGACAATGTTTTACGTTTTTTATACAGATTATTTTTGTTCCCTGCATTGAAGGGATGAATATCAGTATTACTCAAAAATAAGTGCCTATTTGTGATTACAAATAACATCAATGAATAGATGTATTGGCACGTTAAAGTGAAAATGCCTAACTTTTTGAACAGAGTTCTGCAAGAAGTTCGTGAGGAAACCTGACATATTGCTCTAATAACACGTTTTTGACTAATAAAAATCTTATCTATGCCTACTGAGTTGCCCCAAAATATAATACCATATGATAAAACAGAATGAAAATATGCAAAGTATACTAATTTTCTTGTTTTTAAATCACTGAAGGTGGACATTGCTCTGTAGCTGAGCTGAGTTTCTTAAGTAAATGATTAATCTGATCAGTCCAATTTAATTTATTATTTATTAAGAATTTAACAGAGGAAGTTTCATTTAAATTTTTGCTGTCGTATTTAAGTGTTATAGATTGTAAAGTTGTGTTGAGTGTGTGAAATTGCATGAAATGTGTTTTGTCACAGTTATTTGTTAGTCCGTTCACATTAAACCATGTTAGCAGGTTAGTTAAATTATTGTTACTTGCCTCTTCTAGTGTGTCTTTGTTACTTTTCACTATTACACTAGTATCATCTGCAAAGATTGTTGGGTATATCAAGAACAGACGGTTGGCCTGAATGGGGCACGTACTTAGGATGGATGAAAGCAGAACACCTAGACGGATTATGGAATGGAAGCCAGTCGGAAGGGAGAAAAGGGAGAGACACCAGAAAAGCTGGGTAGATGACATTGAGAAGGATATACAAACCATGAAAGTAAGAGGATGGCGGAGATTGACACAGTAGAGGGCGGAATGGAAGAAAATTGTTAATAAGGCCAAAACTCACATTTGGTTATAGTGCCAATGTAAGAAGAAGAATATGATAAACGGTACTACGGATCTGAATTTTAATTATTATGATGCATAGTTGTACAAATAAATCAAAATTAAACATAAATTTTATGGAGGAAGAAGTAAATATAATTAAGCCTAATTGACATACATTAATCGCTAAATGGGAATGTGATAGAAACTATATTACTGCCAAGCATAGCAAACCCTTATTTTGTGTTTTAATTATAATCGTATCTTTTTTATTTAAAAAAAATAAAGAAAAGATTATGTAATAACTTTAAGACGTTAAGCTTTTATATTCAATGAATCTGTTCCAGAAACTGATAATTTCTTATAAAAGAGGTGTGTTATAAATATTGCAGTTTGTGTTGGTAAGCGCTTGCTCAGTCGTGAGCGCGACTCGCCCCGAGGCCACGCACTTCACTCGGCGTGTGTCAGTGTCACTCCCCAACCTAATGGCTGTCCAAAGCCTCCATCCGTAACAAGTGCGTCGTAGGTATTTCGTAACTGACACTGCCACACAGCTAGGGAATGTATCTTGAATTAGTAACAGATACTTGCTTCATTCCAGTGAAGATGTACAGCATTTTCAATATATACAAAAACTCTCGGCGTACCACCCGACTAAAAAATAATAGTTCTTAATAAAATAAAGAATACTGTAATTTATTATGGGATGGCGTCTACTGCATGCCATCTTACTTTCCGCGCACAATTAAGACTTGTGATGCAAAGAACTGTTTTTTTTGGGTAACAGGCTACATGAGGGTGATCCTGACACAGGCAATTCCCCTTGAATAGCATAGGAAGGAAATGGAAAAGGGGAGATGTGGAAGGTAAATAAGGTAGCCAAGGGTTGACTAGGGCCCCGGGCTGTATTTTAATGATCCTACCCGGTGGTTCACCTAAAGAGATGCAGGGAAAACCCTAGAAAACCTGCATCATGTAGGTCGGGCATTGGGTATTATTCTCACGCCCTTCCGAATGACGGGAGAGGAGTTTGCTGTGGGGTCGCAGCATTCCCTTCTCCGTGTCTCCACCAGTTTTAGGTGGCAGATGGCCGACTGATCCAATGGGGTCAGTGGACAACTCTTCGACCCCAGTACATATACCTCTCAAAATAGGTGAAGGTGTCTCAGCATGTACAAATGCCTACCTACAAATAATGGATCAGTTTCATTAATGGCTGAGCGAAATCAATCAGTAGTGTTGCAGACAATAATGTGAACTGTCGTTTGCAATGTGATCCCTCTCTCTGGGAGGTCACCGCAGATAAAAAAATAATCTTATGATCGAGTTTGCATTCAGTCCCTTCTGCCGTTCCCTTGCCATACCTTACACTGTCTTCTACGCGCCACGTCCATCAATTCAAGACGTTAAATTCACCGTTCGGCTGTTAAAATTTAGAAATTTGATTTCCTATTTAACAGAACATTTCCCTCAATTACTCTATGCACGACATTTACAAAGACAATTGGTTTAAAAATGAAGAATTATTTTATTCCTAAGAATGTTATTGACGTGGCATCTCTTGTAAATTTTTTGTTTATCTACCAAATTGTTTTTCATATCTCAATACATTCCTCATAAAGCGGATTGAAATTAATACATTTTTAGTCTCAATGAACGAACACAATAAAATCAGTAGTTTCATTACTCAAAGTTTGCTTGAAAATTTCAGGAAACCAACCAACAAATATATCCCTATTTTTCACAGTAGTCTGATAAAAATTCTACACATTACCAAACGAAACACCAATGCATAAAATTACTATAGATACATACTTAGGCTGCGTATACAGTCTATTATTACTTCATAAGCCAACTAACGATATAAACTTTGCATCTTACAGAATGAATAAAAATTCCATTTATATAAGCTTTAAACATCTAACTAATGGCACTCATGAGACTTGACTGCTTTCTCACTCAGTTTGCATTACAGCGGCCCGAGGAGGAACCTTGTAAAAGCAAATGGCTCGGAAATCCCAAGAGTCATAATCGTCGCCTCCCCGTTTCTCACCCACACAAACACACCAATGAAAAAATAAAGGACTGTGCTTTGTCAAGTCCGCTCAAACTTTTTCTTTACTAATTATGTGTATATTCAAGTCATCAAAACGCCCCATTTAAGTATGGAGCGTCTATTACTTTATTCCTTGTTGACAACATTTCATATTATCAATTCTCTTTAATTAGATTCTAAATGAGTGCATAAATTAATCATTCCAAATTCTTACGATTGACGAAAATATGATTATAGTTAAAATATCTTTTAGGAAGACCTTAAAACGCACCTGATTCCTCTGCTTGGTACCTGGCAGCTCAGCCATCTGAGCTATCTGAACCGACTACCCGCCAGGTACGAGATCTCTCAAAGCCTTGTTCAGCCTGAACCCGACCTAATTTTAAGACTTCACTGAAGAATGTATATTACGTGTAAATTGTCAATAGTGCCACGTATAATGAGTAAATTCGTGGTCAATTGGGAGCATTAGACGGTGGATGCTGCTCAGAATCGCACGACGAAATGGTGTGTTTGTGGAAAAGTGAAGGAAAAGACAGTCTGCGTCCGGAGTCGAGGGACAGAGGAGTTCTCTCCGAACACTGGTCGGGGAACTTGCATTTTATCTAGATGGAATCTACTACATTCACGGAGTTTGCCTGTGGGTAAATATTTACTAACTCCAGCAAGAGAGAACAATATGGTGGACTTTGACCAAGTGAAGAGATAGGCCACGTTTTGAGACTTGAGGCTCTTGTAAAATTAGCATTAGAGGGAAGTGTGTGGGGTAAGAACAGAAGAGGTAGGTCAAGAATCACAGACCAGTCTAAGGACTGATTACTACAACAGCAAACTTCAGCAGAGTGGGGGAGCTGGGATAACAGCAACGCCAGAGCAGGGGACGATGTGGGGTGTGAAATGAAGAAATAAGCCTACTAAAATTGAATTTTCTTCATTGGAATGGACAACTTCTTGATACCCAGAATACACGAAAAAATATTATTAGCCAATTAAATAGAGGTTTAATTTGTGGCCTGAATGTACTAAACACAATACAGTGTATTTGAAAAGAATACGACAGCACAGTCCTGGATAATTTAGAAAAATAATAGATACCTGCAAACGCGATTAGCGGCGTGCGCCATATAACAAAAGCGACGATTATATTTGAACCAGCCACAATATAAATGAAACAAAATTAGCTTTGAACTGCCAAAACATGAGGGAATTCGCCAACAAAATAGTTATGTTTTCTGGACCTCTTGGCAGAGACTCGAATGCGACTTTCATCTTTGTTTTTTAAAAAAATGATATGATTTGGTATTAATTTCTGCCTTAATAAAGTCTTAAAGGAATTTTCAAATTATTTAATAAATAGTATATAATTTTGAAATAACCCATGTTGAAAGTAACATATCAGTATTATCAAATTATAATTTTGATATCAACATGTTTAAATTACCAATGGGTTGCGGTTTGATTAAGTTCTAAAATTGATAATATTCCGATAGTAACCCCTTCCTCCTTTCAATTATCGCCGGACCCGTTGTGATTTCTCGCAGCATGGTGCGGATACTGCGGGACGGGGAAACGTACCCGTCCCGCACCCATCCAAGTGTGGCATCTCGCATTTAAATACATGCATTGTCTGTCCCGCTGCTGGCTACCCGCTCAAGTGTGTCACTAGCCTCACAAGTGAGACACGACGTGGAAAAGTTGTGCATCGTATACAGTTCTTGGAACATCACGATGGGGATTATACTGATTCTCATTCGTAACAATCATTTGTCGTTAATAAATTGATGTTTACTGTGTCGATGGCATTTAATCATTTTCTATTCCCACCATTTCACCTAGTAATAACTTTTGGTACTATTTTTTGTTATAAATTAAAACCGCATGGTCCACTATGTACGCCCAACAAATTGTGTTATATTTTGCCAATAATTTACTCACTACAGGACACTGAAAAACACCCGAAAAATGGTTAAATATTTGTAAATAGTTTTCTTTCATTTGTTTTTAATAATATATTCATTACCAGAATCATTAATTTAGAACCATTTTAATACCTTAATTAAGTTATGCCCTTACCCCTCCATTAATGTGGTGAATTTATTAAAGAGAGCAAAATAATTGTTAATGTAAAACTAAAATTCTCATATATACCACAGATTATAAAGCTAAGTAATTAAAAAGCATACTCTCATCTCTTCAGTAAATCATAACCTAACTACTGCACATTCCAATTGACATTCACGGCAGCATTACCAACTCTCGTCAAACAAGCAGATTCAACGGTAGATACTTCCAATGAATATAGTTGAAATTTACTACACTAAGCAGGTAGTTTGCAATTTATTAAATATAACAGCCAATGGCGAATATATTCTGTTCAAGGAATCCTAAAAAAAAGGAGTCACTTAATCTTAAACTCGATAGAAATGAAGGAAGTAATTAGGGTATATATTATGCACAAAATTATTCAGTCTTGTGAAAGCAAATTTTCTTATATTATTTATACATATTGCTTATATTTATATACTTCAACAACCAACTGATTGACAAAATATTAAAATTTTAGACGTTGAATGCAATCTTTATTCTACTCTGATGAGAGATTCTTCACATCAGATCTAACAATTAGGCCATTAATTTTAAAATGGCATAAATGATATAAACAAAATTTATGATCCTCTACTGCAATAAACTTTCTGTTTCACTCATTATAAAATTTTCCATGTTACTTTGATCATTAAAACGCCTATGAGCTATTGGATTTAACTATTATTTCTGCCTCTTAGCATTTGTAAATGTTATTCCTTTTTAATTTTTTGATTTCGTAAGTAATTTTTCATTTTTAAAGGATAATTGTATTATACATATTATATTGAAAATTTCTTTTACATTTTTAAAGTTTAAATCACTCCTATATTTCTGCAACAGAAAATCAAGTAACATATTCTATACGGTACCATGGACGGTTCACATCTTCCGTACACAGGACTACATTAAGGATTTAGAAAAGAGTGTTTCAGTTTGGCCTTGCAACCCTCCCACTTCCCCGCGGCAGCATGCAGGGGATCCAAGAACCCTCGCCAACTTCAAGAGGTAAATTAATTAACGCACAAATACTCTCACACTGTAATTCCAAAGACGCCGATACAAAGATCGTAAACACATTCCTATGTGCTCCGAAACAAACGCAATTAGTAAGGAAAGCATTGATGAAACAAAATGCTTAAACAATAAATTCTTCACCGGCCAATAAACAAAGCGTATACACGGAGAGAAGCAGTAATATAATTTTAGCTTAGTTAACAATAATAATGCAAATAGGAACGATTTACACACGGTTAAATCAAATATACGATTCCACCAATAATATTTTAAAGGAATCAGATTATTTCCGTTTAATATTTCAACTTAGAACGCGGTAAAACACTAGTTTAAAGTTAATATCTCTCACGTATTCCGAAAACGGTCTCATCTTTTAACAAAGGTTGTTACACCGATCAGAACGTGCTATCATTTATGAGAGGGTTCAGATTTTCAAAAATTATGTAAATTTGCAATAAGCTTCCCAGCCTGGGGTCACCTACTATCCCTCCTTCCTACTCAATTGACTATATATATAGTAATAAACTATTTAACGAGAGTCGAATATCCGCACCTTTCGAGCGTTAAAATGTAATATTCCATAATAGGGGATTATTAAATAAAAAAATGTGATTTAAAACAACAGACAGAATTTTAATTTGTTTGAACATTTTAACATAGTAATATTAAAACAATGAACACTTGAGCATTTTGAACATTAAAAGAAAAGTAAACATTTTGAAACTTCAAAATAAAATATTTGAAGAATTTTTAGCACGAGAGGACAACTGGGCACTCTCGAGAATGAACGTGTAGCAATATGCAAAATTTAAAGTTAAAAAATGCATGGAAAAAACATCAAACTGTTAAAATAGCAAGTATTACAAAGTACATGTTGCCAATAATTACACCCAGATCGCGTATACTGCTAGCTGGTCCTTAGGTATTCAACACGTGCATTTAGTTGTCCATTTTTTGGATCTCTGTACCCTAATAGTCGGACACGGAAATATCAGATTGAATGCTCGTGCTAAAAAAGTGTTGACACAATATTAGAAAATAAATTTCACCTAAATTTATATGCAATGGATTCCTCTAACTTTTCACTTCAATTATTAACATTACATTTAATTTATCAAATAATTCTATTAATTCAAATATAATTCTCGGATTTCAACCCGGGTAAAAGTTTGTACACACAACGTTTCGACGGCAAGCTCCGCCATCGTCATCAGGTAGACAGTCTACCTGATGACGATGGCGTAGCTTGCCGTCGAAACGTTGTGTGTACAAACTTTTACCCGGGTTGAAACCCGAGAATTATATTTGAATAAAATTCACCGGGAAAGCCTTCGCTCCTTAATTCTATTAATTGTCCATCATATGTAATATTTCATCAAAAAATGAACGTTTTGTGGTATATTTTAATTTATAAATTTGGACACTCAATTGGGTAATCTCTAAGATTGTGAATTCAATAATTTTTTTGTATTTTTATTATATTTGTGTTTTCATCTTTATGTTTTCTTTAACTTTTTCAATTGCTATTGTAATTTTTCATTTCCCTAAAGAGCTCCATATATTTTTCCCTGTTATTTTATTTCATCGTTTAATCGTTTTATTGTTAATTTTGAATCATCAGGATGGCTCTTAAACCGTATTCTCCTTGTACGAAGCTGATTTTTCTGGCACAGTATCTGTAACATCTTTCCTCGATTGTTTTATCAGTTCGTCCACTAATTTGTGCCATTTTTTTGCAGTAAGTCTAACTAATCGACCTGCATTTATCATTCCAGAAATGCCAGGCAGCTTCTGGATTTAAATTTCGATTACTCTCAAGAATTATTCCACGTTTCACATAAATAAGCAACTTTAGGAAATGAAAAATAGTTTATGCACGTTCATTTAGTTTTTCTGTTACAATTTGTGCAACCGAAACCAGCGCACGACGACAGCGTAAAACAGCTTCCTTCAAATAACTAATACAACAAAAAATCACAAAGGAAAATCTTCGATGCATTCGACAGAGACAATCGCGTGACGTCATACGCGGAAGAGAACCATATTACTTTCGACGTCTGTCGCACCTTTATAGTAACACCATGTTGTTAACGACAGTTTTTAAAATACATTATTGACTTTGCTATGTAACGGGAACTTTGTGTAAATGTTGTTAGATGATATGGACACCGTGTTTGGACAGTATTCCAATGCTTTGCCAGAGAGCAATTTAATGTTTGGCGGATTCACAGAAATGGAAGATGGTGAGCAGGATGGCCGAGAGTACGATGGAATATGCGATGATGCTTTGAAGGAGCTAGGTAGTCGATCTCTGGATATCGTATGCAGGCATCCTAAGACTTGAACGTTATAACTATCAGAACAAACGTAGTGACTAATACTTTTCCGGTTTAATTTGCTGTTCATTTAGTACAATTAATGGCAAACAATCATTCAAAAGGATTCTGAGCCATAGATATTGAGAATGCTGCGCAAGTTCACATATGGAACGAGGTTCGCTTTCGGAATGTGCTACCAAACCTCCAGATTCATAACCATGTCCCACAGAAGAATGGTTGAGCTGTTACGTCAAAACTGTGCATGACGTGGTTGATGAAAATTCGCAAGCAAAAACACACCATCATATTCGTAATTCCATGTCAAATCACCAAAAGCTTCCCACTTGACCCTCTCCAAATCTCATTAAATTTAGTATTCAAGTAAACCCAGACCCCAACAGAAACTGAGCAAAATAGAGTTCATTGTACACTGGTTCAGAAATTACAAGTCGATCTTCAATGAGCTGTCACTTCGTTAACGCGCACGCTCTGCTGAAAGGGCGAAATTTGATCCCTTGTCAAGTCAGGTCTAGCGGCCAGATAACTGTGAAACCTAGCTTTTCGATACAACTTCTAGCCCAGAATGTAGTGATATGATCAAAATAGTAGTACAGCTGGCAGTTCTGATATCTGTTCAAGACAATGTCACCACAAAATTGTGTCTCGTCAAATATTGACGTTACTCAGCAGCAAAATATCAATATGCCGCCATACTCATAGGTGTTGAGATATTCCTCATAAAAGTTTTCCAAAAAGATTATACAAGTAAAAGTAATCAAATTTCAAGCTAAAATATCTCAAAATACGTCACTCCCATTTTTTTAAAAAAAGAACAATGACACCATTACAAAGCGCAGGCATTTCTGGCCACGAAAAATGTAGTTTTATGTTGGGATCTGCCGGTTTAGGAAAGCTATAGGCCTCTGAAGCTAACGTATATTGCTGCGGTATTGCTCGTCGAGCCGCTAAGGGGCCAACTTGATCTTGTGTCAAATTACTTCTAGTGGCCAGATAATAGTGAAATTTAGCTTCTCGACACACCTTCTACGCAAAATGTAGTAGTATTATCAAGGAAGTAGCACAGTTGGCCGTTCTGACATGCCACCACAGATCTTTGTCGCGGCAAATTCAGACCTCAGTTTGGAGGTCAATTACTAAGCAGCTAACGATCTATACGTAACTATAATTTGTAAATGTACATAACAGGCGTCATACTATTACTGAAACAGGCACTCTATTGTTCTTATATTTCCAGAGATGTTGCACATAAAATCTGTCCAGAAAAATTTTGCTTAGAAAAATAGCCACATTGCATGACAATATATTACAATGTATGTCACTCCTAATTTAGTTTTAAATTGTGTCATTATAGAGAGCAGGTTGCCACTACCAACCCGAAGTGTGAGAGAGGAGCCCGAAAGAGATTAACAACCTTTCATTTACGCTATTGTGCGTGCATACGGCCCAGCAGACAATAAAGATTCATCTCACAAGTGAGGAACCAATCTGTTGATCGCAAGCAGCCTCAGCCGTAGATTACACAAATGTAAGACTGCTAAATATTGTTTAATATTCTGTAAAGGTCGTTTTAAAAAGTGCATCGACTCAAACAACTTATGCCTTGACTTCAAACTGTAAATTTGATTTAGCTACCCAATTAAATCCCTACCGAAATGCGAGTTTGATGTTTAATTTTTTATCTTGAGTGACACAGCATCCGTATGAATATTATTTTATTTCATAAATAGACGAAATTTCGCAGGTGAAAAATTTATGAGGATAATTGAATATTATGTCAGTAAATCTACTGTCCAATTTTGTTATTTACAACTGTTTATGTTTGATACTTATCATCTGGGGAACTATTTGCGTTGAAAACTATACTTCATCTTCATTACGAAAGATCCAGATTCCACTCCTCGTTAACTAAACTACCAATAAAACTGACATTGCATATATATTGTTATACCTAACGGCAGGTCCACGTAGGGAAAGTTATCTACAGAGAACCTTTTCCTCTTTCAAGATTTGGTTTTCTGTTGCCTTCCGCCGATATACTTTTACACTCATATTGATATAAATGTTAAATGAATGTATTGAAAAATTGTATTATTCGTACAGTTCCTCAGAACTACTCGATATGGTTCAAATCGGATATTCTTCAACAAACTTATCATGATACTGATTGATATCAGCTTCAATTATTTTTTTTAACATTTTGGGGAATTAATTTTTGATATTAAGTGTAATTTCCCATTAATAGTCAAATTCACTTTTTTTTGTATAAACAGAATCTGTTAAGCCTTTTTTCATATACTGCGTTAATCTAGAAGAATTAATTTTGAGGAAAAATTGAATTCAGAACAATTATATAATCGCTACTGTTCATCGGTGAAGCGTCGTTCGCAACTCATTTTAAAGGACATATAATGAATTTTATTAATACAACGCATTTGTGTTTTTGAAGTGAACTTGTATTCCTAGAAGACTTCCCGACGCTAATCATTGCCACTTATGAGCCAGAGGAAGTAATGGCATCTGCATGAAACCTTCAAATTCGCATTCTGTACAACTTGCCAGTCCTCAATATACAGATCCATAATTATTTAGACTATGTAACTGTTTTTTATTGTGTGTCCTATTTTTATTTCATAAGACTGGCTGCGCAAATGAAAAGTATTAAGTGGCTTACTCTGTTATTCTTAATGTTTATTTAAATTATGAAATGTGAAAAGGTAGCAGTACGTAATAAAATCGATAACAAATTATACATACTAAATATAATTTTTACTTTGTCACTTTGTTCTAATTGAATATCCCGTTTATACAAAAAATTACAGAAAAGATGTTTTCCATTATTGTCTAACTGGACGTAAAATTCTTAATCTACAATTAGATTATTTTTGTTCGTTTTTTATCACATTTTATCAAGTATTTAAGCTTGTCCCGTTTGAATATTGAGGTTACAGTTAAGTCAACACATACATGTTGTAAGGACATTTCGTGGTTGGTATGCAAAGCACATTCTTGCTGCTTTAGCGTATTGTTAGGCGAGGAGCTGGAAACTTGCTTCCTCTATAAATCCTAAAGCAGCTTGGAGGTAATGTCCGATTTGGAACGTTGCGATTGTAATTTCCTCTGGGGACGTAGCTTTAATGGTCTAATCAAAGCAAATTCTTGCTCGCTGTGCAATTTGTTCCAAATTTTTTGTACATTGTTATGGTTTAATAACCGTGTTAATACAAGCAATTGGTTATTTCATATATTGGTTTTTATATAATTATATTTAGAACCAAATGTAGGTTTACAAAACTCTACAAACCAAGTGTTACTAACAAATTATGTTGTCGAGCGCTAAGTACAATTCTGTTTGAACTTTGCTTATATTATGATTTAATTATTTATTTAATAGATATCCGGTCTATCAAATTGTCAAAATATATTTACGTAATTATTAACAAATATTTCAGAAATTATCACCTACAAATTTCTAATTTAAAACAGTGTAGTACTGTTGATATTGATAAGTCTTTTATCTACCTCTTTAAAACCTGATTTTCCTAAAAATTTATAACTTAGGGTATATCTACAATATATTTAATTTCAAACATTGTGCTTAACATCTATTTATTCCTTTATCTTGAATTTAAGCAATGAATTACGTGATACAAAATTAAAATATCCAATACCAAGTTGTATTAACTGAAGTAGGTGTTGTGATGCAACCCTCCTATCTTGCGCAAGCCTTTTCATTTATTTATAACTAGCACATCCCACACACTCTCTAAACTGCTTAACGTATTCCATCCTTGGCTTCCCTGTTCTGTTATTACCTCACACACTTCTCTATAATGCTAATATTACAAGTCCCTCTTGTCTTAAAACGTAGCCTATTAATCTATTCCTTGTCTTAGTCAACGTCCACCATATTGTTCGCTTTTCCCCTATTCTGTTTAGAACTTCCTCTTTTGTGATTCTATCCACCCATCCGATTTTTAGCATTCGCCTATAGCACTGCATTTCAAAAGCTTCTCTTCTTTTCCTTTCCCCAGCTCCTATCGTCCACGTTTCGCTCCAATACAACGCCACGCTCCATACGAACATTTTTAGCAACGATTTCCACACTTATATTACCCGTAAGTAAATCCCTCTTTTTCGCGAAAGCCTTCCTTGCCTGTGCTATCCTACTCTTTATGTCTTCTATACTTCTACCATCCCTAGTTATTACGCTTCCCAAGTAGAATTCCTTAAATTCCGTCAAAATATCCCTTCCCAATCTAACAGCCTTTGTTATTCCACTGTTTCCCATAATACACTCCATTACCTTGGTTTTCCCTCTATTAATCCTCATATTCAACTCTTTCCCCAGGACTCCGTTCATGCCATTTATTATGGTTTCCAAGTCTTCTGATTCTCCTAATACTACAATATCGTCGGCAAAGTGTAGTCTGTTCGATTTCATCCAACAAATTCTCAATTGGATTGAGATCTGGTGATTGTGCAGGCCAACGAACCATCTACATGCTGCATTTGAAATTGCGATTTATCAGACCTCTTAACCCTTTTCCTGTTATCTACCGTCCAATCCTTGTGCTGCTTTGCGAAATGAAGACATCTGCTCTTGTTCAAGGCAGACAGTAGAGACTTCCATAGCCCATACGGTGTAATGTGCGGCGAACAGTTCGTTCAGAGACGTTCATAGTTTGTCTGAACAACTCTAGCAAGTCTCTTTCAGCTCGAGCATTTAGTAGTCTATGATGACCACTGACGTTGCGACCTGGGAATTTGCTTGGTAGTCCACTCTCTGTGAACATGAATAATTGCTGCTCTCGAACAGCCGTTTTGCTGATACTGGTTCCGACGTTTCGAGCGCCTACGATCATCCCGCGAATCATGTCTTTTTCTCATATATTAGCAAATAACACAGTACAACTGATGATTCACTTCTCTTGTATTACCACTTTACAGTTATCTCGCCCCCCTAGCGGCAACATTGTGATGCTGTCAGGTGATCATAATAATTGGCCACTCAGTATACAATCTTCCTACGTATTCTTCTGTAATTATTGCTTTATAATTAAACAAAATTCTAAAGGTGAGCTAGATTATAAAGTCAATAAAAAAATGTGTTTCTTTATGGAATGTATAGACACCGTCGGATTCACCTCTTTCGATATCACGTATTCATGTGATTGAGACATATTGCGGGTTTGGCAGTATTGATAATCATAAATAAATATAATTAACTTATACGTATCGACAGTTCAATGTATTTTCAACGATTCATGTAGCTACAATATAACTTCTGTTTTGATTTTGAAATATGAATGTCCAAATTTGCTATGTCTGCGATACTCCCAGCGCAAACTCAGCGGATTAAAATGTGTTTCATTATAAACGAAATGAATATGACAGGCTTACATTTAGTTACATTTCACACTTTTAGCCAAATATTTTTTACCGTTTTGCGCTCCTTCTATATCTGGAAGTTTTCTGTGTCGTATGACGAATCTCTTCAGTTTATTGGATTGAAATTCTCAGTCGTAATCGAACAACAATCGAATAAATTTCTATCCATTTCATTCTGTTTCAGGATCACCCTCATGTAGCCTGTTATCCAAAAAAAAAATCACCCTCATGTAGCCTGTTAACCCCCCCCCCCCCAAAAAAGCACCCTCATGTAGCCTGTTAATCTAAAAAGTAGCCTGTTAACCCAAAAAACATAAATACAACAAAATTGGCTATCTTGCTCCGCCTTCCACATCCCCCCTTTGAATTCCCTTCCTATGCTATTAAAGGGGAGCTGCCTGTTACTGGATCCCCCTCATGTAGCCTCTTACCCAAAACCAAGATATAAATGATGAGATAACATGCACTGCTTGGTACCATTTTAACAGTAACAGCAGACAACTTGCACACTTATTATATGCTACGACAAACAATGCAAAAGAATTGATTTTTTATAAATAATCTCCAGCTGTGTATTCTTTCATTAATTGTGACAATGATATCGTTAAAAATTTGTTACAATTTAGGTATGGAATTTTATATGGGTGTCGAATGCCCTGGAATTATACAAGGTTTTTTTTTAAAAAAAAAGTATTCACTATTCTTTTGGGTCTTTTCTATCCGGAATAGTACAACGCAAAATGTAATTTTTGTATGAACCCTAAGTCTCAATAAACTAAACATTTATGGGTAATAGACACCGGACGATAAATAACGCTATTGACAATTCAATGGGGTTGGTCTCCTCACCATTATAATGTTTAGCTCAATCAATGATTTTCTATGACTTCATATTTCTCTGTTTTCTCATATAATTCCATCGGTCTATCTTCTTTAATTGCTGTGAAGCTTGAGTTTCGTCGCTGGAGATTTAGATCAAGTTCTAATAAATTTGTAGTATTATTTCTATCCCCTTCTAATATCGTACACTGAAATTGCACCGGTTTCCTGATTAGATTTAGAGGGGTTCCAGTGTTCGCTATGTTTCACATAACGTTTTCCTATTTCACCTTGCTTATTCATATTCGTTTTTTCAAGAACTTAATTTCATACAGTGGTTTCAATTTTTATTAAAAGGGGTTAAGTATATATAAAGTATTTCACACAACATGCCATACTGCGCTGATTTGTATATTTTGTATAGACCATATGAATGCACACTTTGTAAGAATCAAAAAGAAATGAGCAAATTTTAGAAATACTTTAAATACATCACGCTTGAGTGAATACGCATCAATTGCAATTATTATTTTTTTAGCAAAGGTACTACGCAATAACTTAATTTGCAATGCCATATTTTTTTACTGTATAAAAAATATTCACTTTTTTAAAATCACCAACTCTAAGGTTGGACAATAAAACAACTTTTATTTTCGTGTGTGTTTAAGTAAAACCATCACTGCCTCTAGAAAGTTAACAACATTCGAAAGAATAGTTTTGTGTTCCGAAGCAGGCACAGAGATGAGGGTTATTTGCGATAAATTACACAAATCAATAATTTATAAAAAGGTGTGAACGATATATGAATACTATTATGCATCGTAATTACTCCACTAGAACCAAACTATGAAGAAAAATCGCCCCAATTTACCCTAGAATAGAGCAATCTTCAGTTTACATAATGCAGACTTGCGTGTATTGGGCGGTGAAAACTTGTCTTGAATTAGCGCCTTGTCGTTAAAATGCTAACGTCAAAGAAGAAGACTACTTACAAAACACACGCATATTTAGATGACCTTCTGGAAGCTTACCGTTTGGACAGTTTGGAAAAGTTGAAGATTCGCTGGACGAAATGTGTCGGCTTAATAATCATAATGAAGAAGAAAATGAATCTACTGAAATTTGTTTGACAGTTAAAAATAGTTATTATATTTCACACATTTATTTGATTGCGATTCTTCTCAGCGTTTGTTTGAGTTATTCGTTTAATTTTTATCGTTTGTGTTTTAATAATCGGCATAAATAACATTGATTGTTAGATTTTCCTACAAAAGTTTTTGTTTCAGCTTTCTCGAAGCTCTTGCAAAAAGGGGAGATGTTATCAAACGTTGTGACGAAATAAATTGGGTTTGGTATCTAAAGCCGATCGTTTTTTCCCCCCTACGCGAAGAATCTGTGCGGCGTTCTTAACCAACCCGTCTTCACGTCACGGGATCTGTGGAATGTGGAATCCGATCCACGGAACCAGCAACAGCAAAAACTTTCCCACAAGAGAAGCGAGGTTCACAAAGTCAGCTCCAGTTCAATTAGAAACGCGATAGTTACCGGATTTTAGTAATTTTCGTCCATTGCGAGGGTTGTGATATTAATTACGGATAATTAATTTAACAATCCAAACCAATATGTTACTACAAATTATATTCTTCCTTTTGATATCATGCTATTTTCTATGAATATGTGTTTCCATCAAACGAGAAGCTTTATTCCTTAATAACGTAAATGTAGTCTCAGAACTTGGATGATCACTAATAATGATAACATATTACAAAAAAAGTTGAAGTAAGCTCAGAAGTGTCTTCAAAATGTAGTTTTCACCATCTTACAAAACTAAATAAAAGACTTTGATGAAATGCTTATAATATATACGCATCAGAAACTTAATGCACTAAAATATCAACAAATCAGATTATACTTCTAGCACCCAAAAATTCCGCCATTTTAGAACGCTGAAATTATTCACGAGAGTAGTCTCAGTAATACTCGACGTATGAAAGAGAACATAAACAATTTGGAAAAAAAATCTTTATTTCTCAACGCAGCCTCTTTTGAGGTAGGTACACTTTTCCCAGCCATATATTTTACAATAGATACGATATCCTGCTTAAAGAGAACCATCTAGCCTCACCAACAGCCCTCAACCTCAAACTCCTCGCCTTCATTGTTGGCAAATCTTTTTCCACCGGACCATTATTTAAAGTTGGAAAAGAGAAAACTAAATCTAAGAGAGATCTAAATCTCGTGAATAATGTTCGTGAGGAGGCAATTCGAACTTCAACCCATAGATTTAGGCCATCACGATAGTGGGCACTGTATTGTGGGAACAACCCTTTCTTTTTCGCCAGATCCGTCAGTTCTTTTTACTTCGTCACTCAAGCGTTGCAATAAGTTCGCTTAAGGGACACGGGGTCTGAAATTTGAAATTCCTGTAAATGAATTGCTACTGAGCTGAAATTTTAATCGTGTGTTAACAACGAACATGTGTAGCAATGTACAAAATTTTGCTTTTGTAAGGTTATATTTTGTTGATTCATTTTGAAAATTATTTTAAAAATTTGGCAGTTTTGAAAATGTTCTTTGCATTACGTACTTGAATATATTGTAGCGTTTTTTTACATTTATATGTAGGGCTCACCATTTTTATCAATTACAAGTATTATGTTTGAAATTGAATATAACTGTAGGGAGAAAATATTTTTTTTCGAAGAGCTTCATAGAGTTACTTTTAAAAATTAGCACTTTTGAGCACTTCGAAATTTTTTTTCACCTAAACTACTGAAACAATTAAAAAACTAATATTTGTATTTAAAGGTATTGGCATGTAAATTATATACAATTATAATGTATTATTTATTGAGATATATCTTAATATTTCTGACGCATAGAAGGTTTTTGGTACCAGAAAAACACATTTTTCTGAAAAACAGGAATTAATTATTAAATTAGAATCATACATATTAATTAAAATTGTCCTGCAGCATATGCTACACCTTACTTCTTTTGTTTGGCAGCTTCGTTTTTCAGTTTACTGAATTTATAGGCATATTAGTATAAAAAATTAGAAAATACTCAGCATTGATTGATTTTTTCCTTTATCATGACAATAAATGAAAATTATTTCAGGAGCTGTCGCCATGTTGACCATTCCGTTGTCTTTAGTGTAAAGTGAGAGACCCATGTTTTATCCATGACTATGAACAGACGAAAAAATCGATCTCATCCTCACTACGCTGTTTTGTTCCATTGTAAATAAACGCGAAACCGTTCCCATGTCTAAATTTTCAGTTAATAAACAATTTACAGATAGATAAGGGTGTATTATTTATTGAGATATTTCGACAGTTTGTATTCTTTATGGTGAAATTTACTTGCACTGATTATTAGGATTACATTATTTGCCAAAAGTTTAGCCATTATTCAAGGCTATTTAAATGTATTTGTGGGACAGCAACGGCTGTATGAGACAAAACTGCGGTGTCGTCGATGTAGGTTGCAAGAAAGTGGTATCTGTTTCAGGTATGTCCGTTATAAACATATGCGTAAAAGCGTTCCCAGGACACTACCCTAAGGTACTCAAGAGGCAATATCATTATTACACTTAGTTTTAAAAAAGCGATCACTTAGATAGGGTTTTAAGATGAGGTAATAATCAGTGGGGAGGGTAAGTCTAACCTTGTATAGCAATATATAAGAAAGCTGCAACACAAACGTTTTTTTTCTTCTAAGCCCTTTGTTATTTCGTTCACAATTCTGTGATACCACAATAACAATAACTGTGGTATATATATAGGGCAATATGACAAAGGAGTTGAATCATGTTGCGTGTGTAATGTCTGTGCGACAACGAGATACATCAACGAACCGATTAGTTATTGATAGGGAAATTGATTCATTTCTGCTACATTTGCTTCAGGTTTCAGGAGTTTTCTCCCAACTTCGAGTGGTGTTGATAAGCTGTGTGAGTGTTCCGTACCGAATCGTTCTTTTCCCCTCGATTGAATGAACTCAATGGCCAAGCAGAATTTTACCTCTCCAAGGTCTCGTATTTTGAAGGAATTCTTTAGTTTACTTTTCACACCTTCAATCACTGTTTCGAACTTGGCTGCAATTAGTAAATCATCAACGTGGACTGCTATAATTGCATGGATTGTTTTGTACCTCTGAATAAAAATTCAAGGATCAGAATCAATGGACCAAAACCTAACTCTTTTCATTCTTCGGTTAATTTCTCGTTCCATCGTCGACTAGTCTGCTTCAGTCCATATATTTCTTTTTGTAAACGACAAACTTTCAGGCATTCCTTAATAATTCTGATTGTCATTTGTTTGCTATTTTCAGTGTTAATGTTTCAAGCATTTCTGGAATTTTAACGATGTCTACGAGTACTTACAAGTAGCCTGGAATTTCCATAAAAATATTTTCACGAATGTCTCTATTCAATAAGGCTGTTTTAACTTTGACTTTGCATTTATTTGTGGAAAATTCTGGATAAAGTCACACTTATCACAAATGAGAATTCCTCGTATTTCCTTTAGATGCTATTCAGATCACTACAAAATTAAATATATTTACTCCACGTGTGTAACGAATAACGAACCATGGAGTAAGTTATCTTCTAATATTCAGTTGAAAATTTTGTTTGCTGGATAAATTCACACCAAAAAGCAAATACTTCCAGAATTGTGGCTTCTTGTTTCAATTGTATAATTTGTTGTTGTTAGTATCATCTAGAATGTTGATGCAACCTCCATACTTAACTTGCGTAACTTCATTTCCGCATTGCAATATACTTCCAATCTTGCTCGTTTCAATTGCATAATTTCTTGCTAGTATTCAGTACTTCCAATTTGCTACTATCCTGCATTCTGTCAACTTTATTGTTCTAACCCCATTCGCTAATTCTGCTATATATTGTCCTATTAGTATTCTCATACATTTATGCAACCTCCATGCCTCTTAACTTGCTACCTTTCTCATTTCCTCATAACTTAGAACTCCCACATCTCACTATTTCATCGTATTATCTTTCACTCCCTCTTGTGTTCTATACCCGTCACCTTTCTACTCATAACTCTACTATTTTCTCGACTCATTCTTCCACATCTTATTCTGTTAGTGATTCTATCCACCCATATTATTTTCAGAATCCCCTTTAGCACCACATTTCAAAGGCTTCTATTCTTTTCCTTTCTGCAACTCCTATCGAACATTTTTAGCAACGATTTCCTTATAATCACATTGTAAGTAAATTTCTCTTTTTTTTGCGTAAGCCTGTCTTGCCTGTGTTATCCTACACTTATACCATCCCTATTTATGATGTAGCCCAAATAGCAGGATTCCTTAACTCAGTGATGTTTACACTTGAACGATTTATTCAAGACACAAAGATTACATAAAAAGTAGTACAAAGATACATTACGTTACTTCCAGTCATTCATACCTACTGTTTGTCGTTCACGCACACATCAACAGTAAGAATAAAATATTTAGTGTCTTAGCGATGTTAAGAGAAGTAATTTGGCTTTGCTTCAAGGACTTTGTAAAATTTCATACCATAATATTTTTGCACAAATGTATCAATAATTTGTTACCGTCCTATTGTAATAATTATTCAGCTTATAAATATTATAGAAACCCATACAATGTTAGAAGTAAAGTAAAACAAAACAGTACATTTATTATAGGCATAAAACAATTTAACGAGTTACCAATAGAAATTACAGAATGTAAGCCTGTTAGTTAATTTAAGAATTGTTTATTTAAACATCTGAGTTTATGACATGTAAACTGTAGTAGTTAGTAGCATTTATTTGCTTAATGAATTATTTATTATTATGATTAATATTATTAGAAGTGAGGACATATATTTTTATGTTCCTCCCTAAAGCCTGAAGAATTTTTTCTGTTTAACCCTTGTATAGTCATGTGCTTATAATAAATTTACACATAATATAAATTAGTCATTGAAGTCCTGAAATTGAGTTGTGAAGGATTCAAAGACAGACAAATTACTTCAAATCGAAGTTCAGCAATATGCCACGAAACAGAATTTAGATAAGTGGAATAGAAAAATCTCGACCGAACCTGGCCTCGAACTAAGGAGGAAACCGGCTCAAGTCTCGGTTCCGTCGAGAATTTTCCATTCTAATTTTCTAAAAAGAGTTGTAAGATATTCAATACGAATTTCTAAATTGTCTACTACTAACTAGATTTTTATGCTTAGTCATTTGTGGATGAAATTGATTTCTGTAAATATGTTATTTGTTCCAAAGTTTAATGCCAAGTGCACACAGGGAAAATGTTGGTTCTAAAAACAGCAATATATAGCGGTGAGAAGCTGTGATCGTAACGACAAGCATAACGGCTTTTCATAGCTTTAATTGCAATTCCAGTTCTAAGCCCACCAGATTGATAATGCAAGAAAAAATTTACATAGCTTAGTATATTTGATGTCTTTGTGTCACACTTTTTGTATTGACTTTATTGCGCTTTGCAGGAACGGAGTACGAAAGCCGTCTATTTCCGCCAACATGTTACGGAAATTGATTGAGTAGCGGACGAGCCAAGATTGTTCCTGTGCCTTGAAGCTCCGTAAAATAGACACTTCTCGTACACTACAAGGTAGTTCTTTTTTGTTCACATCAAGTTTAAAATTTATTTAATGTTTATTCTTATGAATGATTAGTTTAGTTAATATTCTCGTAGAATATGTTAAATATGTTTTATTTTCATTTCTGAACAGAAATTTATTTTTATAATATATTACATCAATTGATCACATCAGTATTCACATAATTTAGCTATTTATTTATTAAAAATCCACAATTTTAGGAGGAAACTTCTAAATTTGTATAATAAAAATCTATGTCAATAAATTGTAATTTTTCATTAAAATTTATTTTCTGATTTATGTGTCCATTAATATTAATATGTTAATTTAATATAGTTTGTGACTTATATTCACACCGATTTTTATATACCAGGCATGGAAAAGTTCCATGGGTGTAGATGAAATAGGTGTTTTGGAGGATTTTAATGTCTGCAAAAGGGTGAGGAAAATAAGTAAGTAATAAATTTTTTAACTTAACATCCAAACCTAATTATGAAATATAATATTTCACTTAACGCCTGTTTTTCTAAAAAAAATTATCTAAAGATAAAACAGACAATATAATATTTATTCAATTAATACTACATTAAAAAATTCAATATTCCAAAGGGTTATGTTATCACTTATTATTTGTGACGTGTCTTTTTAAGTCGTCACATTTCGCAATTTAACTTCTTAATTAGTCCTCGCTGAATAGTACGTCTCTAATAATAAGAAACTTCTTGCGCAAGAGAACTTTTTTGACTACGAACCGCGAATAATTGTACAATTTTTTTTCTTGTATTATAAACTCGATTGAAATAATAGATGACTGTTAAGATCTTTTAATCTGTTTGCCCTATATTCTAAATAGTTTGGTTATCGAATGAGTTAGTGAAACGAAATAAATATGTTTTGGGGCTTCTACGGAAAGCAAATAGTTTTTTTATATTACTATGCGGTAGTATCACTAAGCTGTTAGTCAGGAAAAGAACGTAGGAGAAAATCATCGTAGGAAGTCGAGGGTCCGTGGTTTATTAGACAAATTCGTTAAAAAAGAAACCGTGTTTTTAGAGTAATGTTAGATATTAATTTGACAAATATAATTAATCATGTCGTTACAAATTGTCTAAAAGGATTTAAGATCGATTATTTAAAGTTAATGTTTTATTGATTTTAAAGGTTTAATGGGTTTACGTTTAGATATTATTTTACTTTGAATTTTATTTATTATACTGATATCAATAACCATTTTAATTAATTATAACTTAATTTGGTTTAAGCGCCAGTGGAATAATTATAGTTTTTAACTTAACTTTAGTTTATATCCACACTAATTATATAAGAAAACACACTACCACTTAATATATTGAATGAGTTTACAAAAGCATGTTGGCGGCTGACTTTACAAAGATTCGAGACTTACATTCGCAAGATACAGGAATACATGTAACCTAGTCTCCTCATGGGCGCCATAGTTTCGCATAAAAGTATAAGAATACCCTAAAGAGAGTTTACCTATTTCTGTGGAACACCAATTCATGGCAGATTTCCATAGCTGTTGCTTCGTCGGAATACGTCATAGCGCGAAGTCTCCCAAAAATCCCTCGTTTGCGTCATCTCCTCTTCGACCCTTGTGCTCGCAACTCACGTTACTGACTGGTTTGGCCTCTTCGCTGAAATGCAGTAATTACTGCAGTTGGCTTTTATCCACTACTTCCACGACTTGTATTCTGCAGCGTCCGCTTTGCAGTGGTTTCTGTGTCAGCCTGCCCTTCTATTTCAAAGCACCAGACTGATACTGTATCGGTTCTCTACTCACTTGTGTTTTTTGGAAGAAAACAGCAATTATTCCGGTGTCGGTCTTGATGCCGAACCAGAACTTATTCGCTCTTGCTAGTTGTTAACTGTCTTTAAGCGTAGCGTCGTCCCTAAAGTGGACAGCTGCTGTACTATCACTTTGATTTTAAATTTGCCCCCACCCTTGAAAATAAACGTATTTTTTGCGCGCCTTCTTTTTGCGTAATTTGATTGATTTAATTACAATATACGCGTTATAATATAACCATGTTTTTTCATTTAATTTCTTATGCTCTGGGTGTTGATAAAGGCATGCTGTGAATTATTATAAACATAATAATAATAATGATGTATGGTAATGATTTAGTACTTCATTTTTTAACTAATGATGTATGTTCTATACTGCACGTAAGTTCGTTGAGCGGCCTGTAACTTCACCTAGTAACTGCGATCTCCTGGCCTGTCCCGCCGTTGGCGCCTTCATCATCAGTGGACATCAACACAAATACAGTAGTTTGTATGTAGCTTTGGTGATGAGAAAAAATACTGTTGAATAGTTGTGAACTTATGAATACTTGCGGAACTGACGGTTCACATAACAGTATTTGATAAAATAGTAAACCAAGGGTACTTTAATATTTGTTAATGATTAAAACCGGGAATATTCTATGAATGTAAGTATATATGTTTTTCTTTGTGAAATTAATTAACAAATTGTCTTTTCTTGCAAAACATTGATTTATGCACGTCCCATAATACTCCTCATAAATAGTATACAATCTTATTGGGATAGTATTAAAAATTATCCATTAAGCCTGTTTTTCACAATAATTAATCGAATAAATTTAAGACCAAATTACAGAAATAAAGTTATTATTTACTTAAACCGACGTTTCGTCTCTACATTTGGGAATTCCTTAGAGAAATTCTTAAAATGTAAAATTGTGCAATCTTGATAGCGACGAAAAGGTTAATTTAACCTTGTCTGGAATTTGATCGTAAATTTTTTCGATTTAATGTAAAAATACTTGTAATAATCTTTGAAATGTAATAAAAAGTGTGATAAATATGAATTTATTTTGAACATAGTTTTAGTTTAATAATAACTGTTACCAACAAAAGAAGGATGTCAGATAATTCAATTATTTATTATAAAAAAGGAACTCCAGGGGAATATTCATTATCTCCAATTTTTTATGAGAGAGGATGGACTCAATGTTTAAATAAAATAAAGTTAAACCTATAATACACCATGGAAATGTAGAAAATATTTTTTGAAAGATGTAATCAAAACCTCAAAAAATTTAATAGTTATCATACTAAACTTCAATTAACTTATGAGTTCGAAAATAATAATAATAAAATTAATTTATTTAATGTTTTGATAATTATTTATCGTGGTACTCTTCAAACTAATATGTTCCGGGGACCAATCTATCAAATCATCGTACTCATATGAAAGTGTTAAAATTGTTAAAAATAAATTAATGTATAATTCCTACCATATAAACTTTGTAAATAAACATATAAATAAGAATTAGTGATCATGAATATAACACTAAATATACGACGAACAAAATTAATTAAGAAAAGAATCCATTTTTAAGTTACTTAAAAAATTTAATAATCGCATTATTATGGTAAAATAAGTGAAAACTTAAATAAGATTTTAACATAATTTAATTAAACTCCTTTTTAATAATAAATAAGCAACTAAAAATTATACGACAAAATTACAAAAAGAGTAACTACATACTACAGACTTAAAATAATTATAAAAAAAGGATTGTAAACATACCTTTAGCCCATCCTGTGTATTTATTTCTTTATTGAATATACTTATTTGTGTGTTTTTATGTAATTTCCAGGCTATGTTTATTTGACATTGTATGTATTTTATTATTGTAAGTATATGTTATATGGGTCCTCGCGTACATCTGGTAAGCTTATTTTGTTTGTATGTTTATATTTTCACATTTTGTTTTCCATAGGTTTTCTTTTAGCATATAGTCACGTTTATATTCTCATATTTATAAAATTGTTTAGCATCCTTTGATAGTATTGTTTAATTATGGAAAGTCACCCCTTTTGTACATATTGCCCTACTCTATAGTTAGGAAGACAACAGCGTAGTACAAGAGAAAGATCGTTT
This sequence comes from Eucriotettix oculatus, assembly GCA_034510155.1. NCBI lineage: Eukaryota > Metazoa > Arthropoda > Insecta > Orthoptera > Tetrigidae > Eucriotettix > Eucriotettix oculatus. The sequence continues at coordinate 140,454,306 of CM067377.1, forward strand.
GTTCACGAAATAGCAGAAGACATCCCGCTCTGATATTGTCGGGTCACAAGTGCTGCACCTGCGTTACGTCATTATGACGCAGCAGTAGGACCTCTCCCTAATTTTTTCGAATTTTGGATTCTTTCTGCATTCTTTCTTTGTCACTGCATTAGTTTGTTCCCCCAGTTTAAATTATTACAAAAATGACTCGCAAATATTTACAGATTTTATCTTCACGTATCTCCTCAACTCCTAATTTGTATCTCTCAGGAGATATTCATTTTCAGAAATCTGCATTACAAGTATAAATTAGCTGAAGTGAAGAAGTTTGTCTACCCCAGACTTGCCGATTTCTTCAGCTTACTATACATAAATTATGTAGTCTTAATATATATATATATCAAAATGGCCATATAATTTAAATCACACGTGTTTATAGTTGTATAAATATAGAAGTATTACTACTTCCCGTTGGCTTATCTTTCCCTATGCAAATTATCAGTTGACAAACTTTGACAGAGTTGAATCATCTGTCTTTATATCTTATCTAGTCATTAGTGTGTTTGCATGTCATGTGATATATTTGAGCCCATAATGTTGATTTTCTGAAATCTTGACTTGACCAAACTTATTGGTTATTTAACTTCAAATTCAATGGCACAGCAGTAAGCAGAAGAGCTCTTGGAAACAGTTGTATATCTGTAGTCAAATATTGTAATGGCGAGAAATAATAATAATAATTAGTATAGAATAGTAATAGGAATTATCAATTGAGGTAGAATGGTCTCGAAGTTTGAACTAAGAACGTATAAGGCTGGAAAGTGGTAAGTTGAAGGAAAAGGGAGGAAGTGAATGATAGGCTGAGTAGCTCGTTAAGGTAATAATGAAAACAAATTCTATAATAATGAAAAATTAATGTAAGCGGTCCCTGGAGGATAAGAGGAAAGGAGACCACGGGTGCTGTCGAACCTGGAACCCCTGTACGCAAGGAAGGGGTAGGGGTAGGGGACCTCTTCGCAATTTTGTTCGATGCCCATTAATAAAGGACGATGCAGAGCCGACTAGGTTGGCGCCTCAATCCTACTAGATGGATCGATACTCCTCCCCTTCTCTTCTGACATGTCCCCTACTTGGGGCAGGTGACAACTACTATAACCGTCCCTTAGATAAGATCTTAATACGCCCTTGGCGGGACATTAAGTACCATAATCTCCATTCTGAATTTTACATGAACCGTCGAAGCGACTTCTCTGATCTGCACGAGTTCCAGTACGATGAGAGCTCACAACAATTTTCCCAGTGTTCAATTGATACATATACCATATATCTATTGATAATTTCTAGCACACCCCAGTATCCAAACAGCTCCAAATCGAAGAATGGAAACAGAAACTAGAGCAAACGGAAGTAAAACTTAGATACATAGGATGGCATTTAAATAACGAGACAGAAGTATCTTGGTTTATTCAATTGATAGGCACAATTTGTGGTAACTGTAACCTCTTGGTTTTACAAATTATTTCGTTTGGCAACTTTTAATGAATTACTTTGGGGGTAGGGGGTCACCTTAATGAAAGTATTAAATTTGTCCATTTTTTTTCATCCGAAATTCAAATAAGCAAGCTATTTACAAAAATACTGTCACTTAACATCTTAACAAAAATTAATAAAAGAAAACTATTTACACAATTTACAATAATTATATATCCGACTAGCCGCATGGACTGGCAGGTTGATCATTTATCTACCACCGAATTTAAAAGTATCTTAAAGTCCCTCCATTACCGCGTCAACGCGAGAACATTGGGCGTATAGTGTGATTGGCCTCTTACTGTGTGATGACTTAGCTGCTCCGTCTCGTACGATGGTGATTGAAGACGATGACGCCCGGCTCCCCGGTTTTGTCGTTCTCTGATGACCTCCGCTATCCCAGACTGCTGCAGTCGGCAACTGGGTCACATGGAAGAGGTGGATTCCTTGACAGCAAAATACTACTACCTAGAGGAGTGTTTGAAGACTCTGGACGCAGACTGTCCAAACTCCACTGTCCTGTAATTGTCAACTCCGACTGTGTCCTCATCCCCTTTCTATTACCACGCCATTTCTTGGTCCCACCTGGAGCACCAAACAGAGATTTTTATTTTATTTTACAAGGAACACGCTCCCAATTGCCGACGATTTTAATAAATCCTAGCCATTTTGTCTTTTGGGGGGAGAAATAATGTATGCGTGGGCACGTCCTTCGAGGTCTACGAAAATCATCCCACTTCTTTGTCATCTCAGATTTCACACTTATAATGTTAAAAGCCCAAATCTCACTCAGGTCAAAAATTATCCCAACGTTCCCACGTTTTCTTTCCCTTCCCCGCGCAAATGGAACAAAAGATATATATTTCCAAGCGACCAGCCGGATATTAAAAGAAATCTATCCCTGAAATATAAACTTACTCTACATTAATATCTCCTTAATATGTAATATCTTAATATCAAGCACAGGTGGTTTACTACAAATTACTGTAGTTCAAAGTATGACTCCGTTAACTAAATATATTTCTGCCTCTTCCTAACACTAATTTTTTTTCTGCCTTTAACTTTCCTTCGCGTGAAGCTCCACATTCCGTTTTCGTTTCTGTCTCATCCATGACGCTTAAACACGTACTTGCTTTTGAGGCCATTAGATTCCGATAACATTTGGTTTCTTTTGCCGACTTTGTCTTACCCTACAGTAATCACTTTTCTTATTCAACATTTTATCTGACTGTTCACTCATTGCAACCGAGTCGTTCAATCTAATTGCAAGCTACAGAACGAGAGTTAAAATGTATAGTTAGTACTGCATTACAGTGAACTTCGTGACTAATAATGGCAGACAACTATCACTTTCCAACAAACAAAGGAATACATTTACGTTGCTTCGTATGCTGAGTGGAAAAACCGTAGAAACTTTCCCTCAAGAAGATATTTCTATTGTCATTATGCTCAGTAACTATAGACTTCCTAAAACGGCCTCGTAGCATATCCCACTTCTCGGAGCAATACATTGGTTGTTGAAGTTTGCAATGATCATCTATGAGGATTTAGCGTTACATTAACTTCTGACGCTAATCTATACCAATAAATAAAATTGAAGGTCTGTCACCCTGTCTGTGTGCATATTTGTCTCGAATAGGCTCCGAAACGGCTCAATGCTTTTCATTGAAAATTTGAGGGTTTAAAAACAGGAGATTTAACATATTTCATTTCAGTATATTGCAGGACATATTAATATAAATATGTATACATCCAAGTAGATGAGGGTTGCCTATACTCTATCTGTTTCTGCTCCGAAGCAGAGAAATAATAAACATCTTTAGGTCGTCGATACGTAAATTGGATTTATTTGTCGTATCAATTAAATTTTAATATTCAGTAATTGCTCATTTTTATTGGCTACGAAACAAGTTCAAAACCAACTGCGAGTTATAATGTTTGCCCTGAAGCAATCATAAATAAATGATAACGTACATTTAATATATTCACTGAATTCAACATTATCAAAATTCTGTACCTGTTGTTTCTTTTTTAGGGCAAAATTAAAAGAATTACTTCAGCGCAAGCGAAGTCATGGGGATTAGCTAGTTTATATATATATTTATTTATTTATCATGGTCAATATAGAAAATACATCACTAATCACAAAGTTCGAAGTCATCACAAGGTCAATATAAATTTCAAGTTAACAGCCTCAAACATCAGTCGCCAGTAACTATGTACTGTGACGTGGTTTTTATTATTTATAAATATATTAAATATTAGTTATGTTTAGATGGGTGGGCGCCTTCGTTCCTTACTGTACATGCGTCTTTCCAAGTTTCTTTGTTGACCGGCAGTCCTGGGTTTTACACTAAAGCAGCTTCCGGGTCAGCATAGAGGCAGTCAGCAAGCCTCAAATTTTGGTGTAGTTTCCTTGTTATCCTTGCAGCCAGGTAGCTTCTCCTCTTAGCTCTGAATCGAAGCCAGTCAGTCGTGCCGTCCTCTCACCTCCGACTCTCCTTTTTGAATCCTTTACGAGGTCCTTTCTACCTCAAAACTAACCTCTCCTCAAACGTGGTTCGTCTCCCTGCTCTTTCTATTTTTCCCAGGTCCTCCAATGGGGTTGGCGTTCCTACCCTTCCTCTCCAAAAATTCAAATTTTGGGAGGGGCCACCCTAGCAATCCTGGGGGAACTGGGTTTTTTCGGTGAGACGCAAATACCTTTGAGACAAAGACTGCACCCGTCAGGCTACAAGTTATTGTTTTGTTTGTCTTGTCTGGTATTTCCACGGAATGGTGGTGACTGCCTTGCAAATACCTCAGGACTGTTCTCTACAGAATTTTACACAAAATGCTTCATATTGTTAACTTAATTTATCTGAATAAAACAGAACATAATCTGAAATTTTATACGCGTCACAGTACTAAATGTCGTTATTGAATTTTATGGACGAAAATCACACAACGTCCGTCTGAATTTCGTTTTCTATTATATTACTGGGGATGTCAGGCGTTCCGAATAAATAGGATTCTGTGTGGTTTTAACCATCGTGGCCCAGGGACTCAAAGAACCTTTAGGTACGCTTAATGTCCCAGGTTTTAAATATTCTATTATACGTGTTATTTAAGCATTTTCGTCCATTCTACACCATTTATGTTACAGGATGGTGTCGATGTGCGGATGTGAACAGATACGAATGAATTATGTAGTAATATATATATATATATATATATATATATATATATAGCAACTGTCAGAAAATAAGCACATAGAATATATATAGCACATAAGCCCATAGAATTATGTATTATTCTGATCAGCTAAACGAAAATATTTCATGTAAATAATGCTGCATTTTTGCCGACCTCCTGTGGTCTAGTGGTTAGCGACGCTGCCTCACGACACAGAGGTCCCAGGTCCAAATATTGGCATGGGCTTGGATGTTTGTGCCATTATGGTCACGGAGACTGGGATTAAGACTGCTTGAGAATCGATACGCTAAACACGTATCACTCCGTATTTGGAATATGTTATGTAAGATGACAGTCCGCAGTCGACCCGGTAAGGCAAGGCCCTGAATGGACTGCAGAGCCAAGGAAGTAGAATGCTAAATTGTCACAAATTCTAATTTTGAAGGTAAGTAAGCAATGTTATTCTAAAATGCAATGTTTTTTTCTAAAATATAAAATAATAAATTTGTATTCATCCCATTTTTGTCCTTCGTATCATCCGTGCAGGATATTTATGAAAAATTGCTGTATTCTTGGGTAAACGATGCATCGACGTACACAGAATTAAATAAATGAAAATGTCGTTCCGCGTTAGATACTTTTCTACTTCGAAACGGCTAATCTGAAAAGAATCGGATTGATCTAACTACACGTCGTTAACGTATTCAGTCACTACATCCTTGACATAAAAACAAAAGCTAATTGGATCAGGACGTCTTTCAAATTCGAATTGTTGTGTATTGAAGATTACACAGAATACAGTTTACATACTCGTACATCAGGGTTCGGGATAGGAATATGCTTGTGGAATCTTTCGGCTGTTGATTATTGTGACGAGCGGCGAGGTTCATAACTTGGTGAAAGTTGGTTGCTTGGAACTTTGGAGAGCTTTGTTGTGTGCAGTGCACTCCGGGAATGCAGAAATTACTGCGCGCATCTCAAGCATGACAGACCATACAAATTACATCAACAGCTTCAAGTGACATTCAAATGCAGTATTCAACAAAAAATAAATACAAACAAACATTCGCGTATCACGGACTGGATATTTCTGATACTCATTTTTTTCCTATAGGAACTCGACTTTGATTATAACAAATGCATCAAAACTGCGATTTCTTTCGTCAATATATAATAAGTTCTAAGAGAATTTACATTAATTACAGTTTCCGATGAGGTATCGACGGGGTTCACTCGGCAGACAATATGTAGATGTAAGTCGTCGTTCGATGACACTGACTTGAAATGGCCGTTGCTTCCCAAAATTTCAATGTATGGTTTACTATATAATTTCATCGTCGACTCATGAAAGTTTAGATTCGAAGCAAATTTCTTTTACTTGTTAGCTATTTATATTAATTAACACTGCTTTTATTAATTCACTTCACTTTTATTTTAAACGTGTCTAATCGGCGCTGAAAATATAAATAAATGCGTAAAATAAACTACTGTAGTATTTTTATGGAAAGGAGCACATATAGCGAAGGACGCAAACTCATTATATATATATATATATATATATATATATATATTGTAACGTCTGACAGGGATTTAAATTTTAATGAGTCTGAATATTTATAATAATTTTGGCGTCAGTGACTGATCTAAAGTTTATGTATAACCTAACGTTATTCACACAAGAAAACAAATTTTAATGCATATACAAATAATTGAATCGACTTCACTACGACTCTTTTACAATAAACAATTTAATTACTACCTCAGCTATACTTAATATTAATATAATAACATATAATTAATATAATAATAGTTATATTAACCGACTGTTTGGAATTAATAAGAAAAACCGGCCTATAAGTCGCATCATTTATGAAATTTAATAACGGCTCATTAAACTACACCCCTTAGTTTGGGACCTCATCTGGTGTGTAACTATGAAAATGCAAAAGAAATTTTTTACAATATAATATGTGTAATACAATTACTTATAAAGTGATAAATTACTTACTTAAACAAGAAGTTTAAGAGTAAGAAAATTTTTACCGTGCATATCGCACAAGCGTAGAGGCCGAAATGACAGTTAAAACAAACAGCTCATAATTCATACTCGACAAGGAGATTGCATTGATTACCTTGTGTGGAAGTTAAACAGGGTACGCGTAATTGAAACTGGGATTTCTGATTATAGAGCTCAATTTATGTACTAGACTATGTAATAAATTAGATCTTTCATTAACAGTGGGGAAAATTAGTATGTTTTTGAAGAAGTTTTAAAAAAGTTATAGTTTTAATTATTATAATACGAAAATTTTTGATTAAAGAATATATTTAAGTTTGGTTAGCAAAAACATTTAATCTATGTCAACTTTTGTCGGGAGCGTGAATACTATATCTCAGTGGGCAAGAACGTTTGTACACCAACAATACTAAAGTTGGGTTTCCCTTGTGTCATCATAGCTGGGGGGGGGGGGGGAGGTTGACTCCGGTCATGGTCTGGAGATCATCTGAAGCGTCGAGTGTTCGGTGCTCAATGAATAGCATAAAGAGCGAAATGACTGTACGAGTCTTTGAATATGACTTAGTCGATCTGAATATAACTCAATAGCAAAATGTTTAGTCTATAAATGACAACTGAAAATGACCCTATTACCAAGAAGTGCTTCGGTTTTGTTCTCGAAGCTCCGCTTCTGTATTTGAAATTTCACCCAGTGGTGTGGGCGTGATTTTCCCGTCTTACTTACGAAGCGGGGAAGATTAAACTTTTTTTTTCTCAGTCTTACAGTGAAATCTTGTCGTCGGTCTCAACGGGGATCGTGTCGCTGAGAGCTGATAGACTGCCTGCGTAACTAAAATTTTGAGATCCTTCGTATTGAAATGACACCTGGCCGTTACGCTGTAACATTCAGATACTTCCCGACATGTGGGTAAAGACAAAAGTCTCCTCAAGTTAAGACGTCGAAAAATCAGTTGGGCATTCAGGTCAGGTCTATTTTTTTCGGGACTGACAAGATCGATGTTCAGTAATTACTTTCTGTCGTTTTCGTTAATTAAAATTCTAGAGTTTTTAGACACTGCCAATGAAATAACGAGCAAACATTCAGGTTTCTCTTCTGATCAAGTAGATGTCTTTTACTTCGTCATATGATAAGTCAATAGCGTTCTTTCATCGTCCCGACTCCGTCTAGTATGGATCTAATGTCTGTTAAATACATATTACAGAACTATAAATAATATTTATTTAATATAAAAATCTGTATTGAGATGTGATACGCATGTGTACACCTCAGTACATAAATGAAGATGTAATTTAAACTATAAATCCGGCACGATGGGTAAGAGAAAAAACTCTGCCCGGAAAAATACCGATTACTTTCTGAGACATTTTATGTAATTGATTGGCTCCCACTTCTCAAGAAAGTCGACCTGATGACAAATTCAAATCTTGAAAGGTTAGCATGGAGGGTTGCATCAGACCAGCCTTAGAACTGAATACCACAACAACAATAAATTTGAAGTGTTCCAAGCAGCAGATATATGCATGTTATAACAAGAAAATGACCAGTGAATGTTCTGCTTCTATCTATTTTTCGCTTAAAATTATATTTAATAAATATCTTGTCTCCGGAATATTTCCTGATGCTCTGGAACCCCCTGTTTAAGAAATGATCGCCATTTGAAATATCAAATTATAGGCGAATTCCTTCCTATTTGTTCTAAAGTATTCTAAGAATAATACATATCAGATAGTTCAAACTGTTGAATAAATATATTATTTTAGGTCATTTCAGCACGGTTTCCTTAAAGAAAAGTTCACAAATAGTGCAATACACATGTTGATTAAAAATATCCAGAATTCACATGAAGGACTGAATGTAACGGGAATATTTGCTGATCTGTCTACGCCAAATGTTACTAAAAAGTTGGAATATTATGGCATACGGGGAAATGAATCACTTCTTCTATGATCGTATCTTACAGACCAGTAGCAGTCGGAGTTTATAACAAGCGGAGATCCTCAAGAATCAATTCTTGGTCCTTTAAATTTTTCCATACAAAAATTATCTTCCGGGATACGTACATTCTCTAGAATCTATTCTCTACACGGGTGACACAAACAGAGTTACAGCAAATGAAAATTTCGATAATCTTGTAAAGAAAGTGGACAGCACTCTGGACGGTCTAAAAGTCTAATTTAAGGTTAATAAATTATCCCTCAACCTAGATAAGAGTAAATTAGTTCAGTTTAGTGCTGATGCTAGTAACAGTCCCATACACAAATTTGCGCCTTTCCTGGGCATTCGGATTGCTTTTTGGGAAGCTTTTTAATGCAACGTGTTAACACAAAATACGTAAAAATAGCTTATTTCGCTTATTTTCATTTAATTATATTCTATAACGTCACTAATTGGGAAATTACTCCAGGAACAATGAAATAATTAATTTGCAAAACGAAACATTAGAATATCTTCTAGTAAGGATTTAGACCGAGTAACAAACCATTTTTCAATATCTTGCAAATACTTATTTACCTAACGCATACATTCATGAAATCTTAAAGGTTGTAAAAGGCACCATGAATTTATTTCCAAGAATGTCGAATTCAGGAATAAGCGCCTTGAAAACGCTCAGCTCCGATGTCGGACAAGCATCACTCTTTACTAGAAAAGTATTCAACATACCCAGATAATTTTATAAAAAGCCTTCCTCCAGAGGTTAAGAGCAGTCATAATTACAAACGTTTCGTGAATCAGTGTAAAACCATTGTATTAAATGGCGTGTTTTACTCTGTACAGGAGTTGCTTGATCATTCCCTTAATAGTTAAAATTAATGTTCCCGCAAGAGCGTCGAATATTTTGCTTTGTAAAATATCCTACAACATAACTTTAAAACTGACTGTATTGTTATCTTCAGCTACTTTGTTTGCTTGTTTCATGTATTCCCTGAAGCTACTAAGGTAGGTAAGATTCCTTGAGCGTGCGTGCGTTTGTGCTTTTTAGTGTGCGTGTTGCGTTTTCAGTTATTTTATACTATATCTTGTTCACTCTAGTTTCGTATTTAAGGTTTTTTGGTAGTTAATTGTATGTTATTTTATTTTGGTCTTATAATTATTTGTTACTTGATGAAATGTATGACGAATCCTATTTCCTCTATCGAGTGTTAATGGAAATAACAATAAATCTAATTTTAAGAAGCTCTGTGATTTTCTCGAATCCGTACTTAATGACTTGTTTCAAGCAAAACTTCTTCCGTTCAAATTAGAAAGACAGTAACTAAAAATTTTCGATTTTTGAAAATATTTCCCGGATAAATGTACTATTATTAATTTATAAAAACGAATCCATATTTCTTGGTACGAATAAAACTAAAATAGCTAAGGGGCTTATGTAAATGTCGAAGCTCAAAAAAACTTTATCCCTTAATTTCTCAAAGGCAATTTTTAGACCAACTTTCTCCTTAGAAATAAATCGAGCGTGGCTTTAAATTTCGAAGTACGAAGATTGATCCTCTTCCACACATAGATGTTGTTCTGACTCAGATTTCTTCTTCCTTTTGGCTTTTGCAGCGATTGCCCCCCCCCCCCTCCCAACGCCTTCCATCACTCCTTATTCCCCACCCTTCCTTTAAAATGTTATCAAAGGTAACAATACATGAAAATACAAAAAACATATTAATCATAATAAATTGCACAAAATATGTATTCTTACAGTTTTAACGCATCTTTTATAAATATTGATATTCAGTGTGAAGTCTGGTACATTCACAAGTCTTTTAATGTTAGATAGATAGATTCTCGAAAAGCGGATCTCAAGTCATATACTACATTAAGTCGGTCACTGTCCTTTGTGTTTACTGTGGTTACAGTTGCGAAACTACTCTCACAACTATAAGTGGTAGAAAAAGTTATTAATTCTTATAGTTTTGTTAGCTACAATAGGAAATTTGGTACTTTTCGCTGAAGTGTGTAGGAAACCACACACACACACACACACACACACACACACATATATATATATATATATATATATTAGATATTAAGTAGTTGTTAAGGTAGATATGCGCTAGTCGTTAAGACAATAGTTATTAAGTAATTATTAAAGAGGATAGATTCTTGATTATAGTATCCGCTGACCGCATGGGATACACGTTTCTGTTCCATGTGCGAAGGGGATGAGAAAATATCGTGGGAACATCTATCTGAAGAATTTGTGGGGTAGGACAGCAAAAAGAGGTGTGAACTTTTGCGTATACCTGACCGCGCGTACGAGCGCAGAAATTATTTCTCCCCGCCAAGGGTCAAAATGGCAATGATTACCCAAATTCGCGGGCAATTGGGGGCGTGTTCTTCCCAAAATTATAAATAGTGATTGGTGGTCCAGATGGAACAAGAAAAATGACGTGATAACAAAAAGGTGGGAAAGCAGTTGGTGTGGAGATAGAGAGGATAACAGTCGAGTAGATTCTGAGCTGAGGAGTTGGTGTTGATAACGGGAGAGAACACAGTTGGAGAGGAGAAGTCGAGTCAGAGCTGAGAGGGAAGTTGGACAGAAGTCCAGAGCCAGAAATTGCTCCTGGACGGCATAACTTTGCCGTCAGAAGAAGCAAGGTGGAAGCCAGTCATCAACTACGTGACGTGGATGTAACAAACAGACAAGCAGTTGCCGAGTCCTACACCACAGACGAACATCCGAGCCGGACCACCCAGCAGTCATCAGCCATAGTAAGAGCCCAAACAGATCAATCACAAAATGTTCTCACGTTGACGTCGTAATTTATTTCTTTTTACTTTCTAAATTCTGTGTACGGAAATTATTTATTTTCCTTGTATGTTTTGAAAGGGGTTAATTTTAACGGCGCGGTATGCTTTCTCTATTTAAGATTCGAAACATAATTGGTGTAATTTTCATAACCACCACGGTCAATCTGTAAGTCATGCGGCTGGTCGGAGCAAGTTAAAATGATTTTCAAATAGATCAAAAAAGTATTACATGTAGTAACATTAATATTGTAAATACTTTTTTCTGTATATACTTCAATAATACATATACGTTAAAATGATCCAGACTTTAATTTTATTTATTGGTATAGATTATAAAATTTTTAATCTATACCAGCCTTATTAGTTCCGCTGAACAACTGTTTAAATAGCGAAGGAGTAATTATCTCCATGTTATGAATCCAGACCTTAGACGAATACTATTGTTTCTAAAATCCTAATCATGAATAAATAATTATATGCGCGCTATTGCTTGGACAATTTAATAAAAAAACAAACACAACGTCTTAATATCAGGTTAACTCATGCTCAGTACTACGAATTCGTAGATTTGCAACATTCGTTTCCAATTTCATAACCGAATTTGATCCAGCTTCTGTCCTTGGTCAGACCATGAGATCCTCGAAATGTGATCCCTGTGTTTGACAGCAGAATGATTGTGTTGACTAACAATTATAATTATTAATTATTGCATATAATGTATGCTTTACATCGTATTATTAATAATTTGACTTGATCAGTGAAAATTTCTTTCAATCTCTTAATTATATCTGTTCTTATTCTATGTTTTGTCAAAGAAGATAGATAAGACTAAACAGAAGAGAGATCCGAACACGGTTCTGGCGAGTCTTTTCTGACATACTTCATTAATTCAATTCCATTAAATTGAAATGAAGAACATTTATTATTATTCACATTCTATTTTTTTCAAACGTTTCCTTAAGAGTAGCATTAAAAAAGAAAAAAAACTACTTTTTTAAGACTCCTGAGTAATTTTAATTTACAATATAGCCGACTAAATTAAATTTCATTAAACTTCTGTAATATGCCACTTCAACATTTTAGAACGTATTGCTGTTGACAGGTCAGGGATGAACAGTCGTTCCATAGTCTCTGCACGTTCCCGTATTTTATTGTCGACCAATACCGGCGACTCACGATCAAACTAATATACGAGGAGCTCAAGATAGTGCTTTGGCAATACCTTTTTTTAGAAACGAAGTAACATTTGCTGTTATTTCTGAATAAAAATTCATTTATACTAACATTATTTTTATTTACAGTACAAAATTATTTTACATGACAATCTAGTGATAAGACAATAGAAATAGTCAAAAAAAATTTAAGAAAATTCAAAAAATTAAATTGAAGCTCATGCATAAAATATACACACAAACTTCAAATTTAATATTTAAGGCTATGATGAAGATTTATTATTACATTTCAAAATTGTAAGTTTGATGTTATTTGTTACTTGTAATGTTATTATTATTCTTATATTTTTAATAATTTTAATATAAATATTTTTTATTATTTTTGTAGTAGGACTTGAAGAATTTCCCATTGTCATGACGAAACGTCGTTCAATCTAATTACAATCTGTCTGTAAAACAGGTTGTTAATTTATTTTATTTAATATTAATTTTGTTGGTAAGATTTTCCATTACCCGTAGTGTATGAGTAAAATTATCAGAATTGGAGATTTAGAAATAAATCGAGTAAGAATCGGAAGATGGAAAGTTTGAAAGCAACAATAAAATTATGAAAACGATAAATACGAAACCAAATAAAGTAGAAAGGCTAGATAAAAGTTTACCAGAGTTTCTGCGAACTGAATGTTTATTCTTTAGCGAATAAAGTTAATGTGAGAATTGAATTGTTGTCAAGTGGCGTTTTACTGTCTGTTATGACGTGACTTTAGGAAAGAAAGTATTGTGAAATCTGGGTTACTGACATTTTTTTCTCATGAATAGGATAGAATTTCATACTAATGTATTAAAACTGATTGAGAAATTATTATATGTTGGCTAAATTGCCAAGAGAGTGTGTCAAATTTTCCGTGGATAATGTTGCAAGTGTAAAGTAGCAAACTATTATTGTAGCCACATTTATTTAATATTTATTGTCATTTGAATGCAACTTTTAAATACTATGAGAATAATCATATTTATTATTGTGCCGACAGTAAATACTAAGAAAATTGTACTCAATTATTTTGACGATGACGATATGTTTTTCATAAATAAATAATATTTTTTGATAAACTGTCTAGCTAATTATGTTTGCACGTCCTATATAGTTTCTCGTTGATTAAAAACTTACGAAAAGAGAATCGCGATTGCATCCAGATAAGGTACCAAGGGTTACAAGTACTCTTCTTGAGATAAGAAATCGTCTGTAGCTGTTTTGAGGAGATTGTTTTCATCCTTATATAAATTATTTTGTAAGTTCCAAACTTATACTTTCTGTAATCTCTCTATTAGTGTGAGATTGATATCAATTGACCACTTAAAGAAAATCTTAATAAAATCCTTAGATTAAGCAATACATATCTTTATATAATATTAAGGCTGCTGATTTAGAGCGATGATTGTTCTTTTATTAAATTTGTGTTACTGGTAAATTAATTTAGTAACTAATTTTAAGTTTACTGTATTTTTAATTTTATTTAATTGTGAAAAGACACCGGATTTTATCTGCATTAACATGGTGAGTAAGAAAGTCTTTGCGAAGACTGTACTAACTCGTCAAACAAAGGACTTGTATGTGGACTATATAGACCCCCCCCCCAGACACAGAGCCCTGATCACGTGATCCCAACATGATATTGCCCTTTCTCATTTAGTCAAGAGAGGGCAGACCAGTCTACTGACCCTGATTGGTTCGTTGGAGCATGTGACTGTTTTTGATAATACGGCGATGGAGTGAAAAATCGCTCATGATTTCAGAAGGTCAACGAAGGTCGAAGTGCAAAGGCGTATGATTTTAGAACGGCGAAGGACGAGTCTTTATGAGAAAGACTTACTGCTTGACGGAAACATGATAAAGGGCAACCTGTGAAAGCGTGGTAGCTGATAGAATCCAGAGTTTCGGTGACCCACAAGTTGGCACCAACCTTCGACGAGGTCCACTGAGGAGATGAGCGGAACAACATTCGTCTGTCTCAGACATCTTCTCTCATGAATACCACAAATCAAACAAGATTTGCGCAAGCGGAAGTGGTATGGACCAATGCTTGCGCAAACATGATGTTGTACAAAGATGTCTATTGGCAAACGGTTTGAACGTGTACGGGATTGCCTTTCGGCCACTTCGAAAGTCTATTTGATTTAGCAAATCAAACAGACGTGTCAATTTTCTTCCTATTTATCACGATTTATCGAAGTTCAGTTACTTCCTCACTTAAAAACGGCTTTTGGAATATTACTCCCTCGTTGAGCTCTTCACCACTGACTTTACTCCGCGAAAACTCACCACTCGGTCTCATTCCCTCATCAGACAAGTGAATGAACGTTCCTCCCTTTTCGACCGTCACATTTTAGGGTTTTACTTCACTCTTCCTAGCACTTCACCGTCTAATATAGCAAAATATGACGTTCTTGAAGATGATGCACGCTTTTCTCACGCCAACAACCGATTTATTGTTCTATTTCTTTCGTCTAGTCACGTTACAAATCACTTTGTTAAAGACATGTTTTGTCTTCCCAGAATTTCACTTCAGTTTGTGTACCAATTCGAAGATCGGCCACGGATCCTGAAAATAAAAATAATTTCCACAGTGTTGTTAATTTAATCTGAGCTGTAAAAATATTCAACTAATCAAATATTTACCTAATACAATTAAACTCTCAAGAATGACAGAACTCCAACAAGCACATAATTAATTATCAGCCGTTTTTTTTATAGAAGAGATGATTCAGTTTATAAGCCAATAAATTCAGACGTGGTAGTTCATAGTCTTTATATTGGTTTCCATGAATCTGTTTCCTGCGTAATAAATAAGATGGAAACAGAAAATACTGAGGGTTATTTACACTCTTCTTTTGAACAACAATAATCATCTTCAAAATATATGCTAAGAACGAAATGTGTAACTCGTCGTCGAGGAATTGGAAAGTCGCGGACATCTCCTCCAAGGATGTCAGAGATATTGCCAACACTCCTCTAGATCAGTGGTGGAGCATTTGTGTGTGAGCAGACACTACACGTGTTTACAGACAGCTGAATGTTTCCTCGCGTGATTGTGGTAGCGTGGACACGACGACGTGTCGAGGGGAACAGCGTGACGCTGCCGCGGTGAAATATTGAAGGCGCTGGTCGATAATTCCCCCTCTGGCTTCACGGGCTTCACCTGTCCGTCCACTCTTCTCGGCCTTCTCTGGCCAATTAGCAAACCAAACACGCCAGAAAACTCTCCCAAAATATACCAAGTGGTCCTTCAGCGCACTAAACGCCACCTCCCCAGAGAGTTATGCCATATACGTTCGTGGGGAGACTTCCGGTTGTCTCTAATACAGGAAGCTTGTTTACCTGTTCTTCAGACACCGCTCTCAAATGGTTTTCTTTAGTGAAGGAATTTGCTTCAATGCGCATTTTTATCACAGCCAAGCAATCAACTTCGTAATTCTTCTTCTTCTTGTCGTGTATGTACTAATTTTAGAACTTCAGCAGCTTTTTTTATACCGATACTACATGCTGCCGTAATGATCTGTGGATCTTCGTCAAATTAATATGATGACGCGTATAAAAATTTCGTCACATAAATTAATTTTACAATATTAAACATTTTGTACAAAATTCTGTAGAGAACAGTCTGGAGGTATTTGCAAGGCACCCTTCCTGGGGAAATCCCGACAAGAAAAATACAGCCAAAAAACTTGAAGCCTCACAGGCGTTGTCTTTGACTGAAAGGTATTTGCGGCTCGTCGAAAAAACCAGATCCGCCCAGGTTAGCAAGATTGCTAGGGGTGGCCCCTCCTAAATTTTGAATTTTTGGAGAGTAAGGGTAGAGATACCAACCCCATTGGAGGACCTGGGGAATATAGGAAAAGCGGGGAGACCAATCACGTTTTAGGAGAGGTGAGTTAGAGGTGAAGAGGACTTCGGAAAAGAGGCGATCTGGCTGAGAGCATGGTGGAAGAAGTTTCCATGCTGACCCGTTAAATCCAGGACTGACGGTCTGCTATGCGTATTAACACGTCATACAACCCAGAGTAAAAGTGGTTTGAATTAACAAAAGTCTCATGCAATATTATTTCTTTGGTTAGGGCTCATCTAGGCAATAAGATTCATTAAGTTTAAATATGGTAATATTATTGAATCTTTTACTTTTCTTAACATTAAAACTGTTTAAATTTCAAAGTTGGGATTTATTGGCACCCACTCAATTAAATATAATTCTAGTTGTGTAATATATTTGTAAAATTGTAAAATCAACGTCACAATGATGAAATGTCAAATGGAAAACTATGGTGTGTTTATGATCAATTATGTAAGCTTTTTAGGATGAAAAAAAAATTATGTTTTCATACACGTTCTTTTTCAGAGATGAAACGAATTTACTGAAACTGGTATTAAGTTAATTAAAAATCTTCTGATTCATGTGAAAAAACATCAATCAAAACGGTTTTGGGGGCTATTGTAAAGAGTTAAATTATTTTTGTAATATTTTACTGGTCGTTCTCGTATACGAAGACGCGGAAAAGGGTTGTAAGGTTCATAAATAATGCCTTTGTACAGAGAAAGAGAAAGTAAGTTCGGGGTAGAGGAGAGATGCGTACAGGGCTGGCGCGATGTAAGTCGGTGACTGGGGAGCTGATAAATTTTTTTATATAAATAAAAGGTACGAGTTGTCACAGTAGCTCCTTGGAGAGCAAATTAAAGCAATATTGCTATTTAGCAAGTTACAAGTCACCGCCGATTGATGCACATCGTGAAGATAAGTTATAGTGCGACCAGATAAAAAAGTGAAGTGTAATATTATAAAGCAGAGCACAGTGAATAATTTTCAAGAATGTGAAGTGATCGTGAGGAGAAAAAAATTCGCCGAGAATCACAGAGACATCTCCGCGGCCTCATTCTGGACTTTCAAAGATAAGGAAAAATTATTGATATAAACTTATACGAAAATTTTATTGTCTTGCCACTGTATTAAAATTTACCATTTATCTCCCCACCTTCAAAAACCCCGAGAAAGAGCGCCCGTGCAATTGACTTTTGTTCCTTTCATTAAAATCGTACCACCAACAAAATTGTGAAAAGTTTTGTATTTTCCTTTTTTATATTAAACGTATTTTAAAAATATGTATTGATATTAAATTTAATCAATTTGAAAATTTTACATTTATCAATTTATGGTGATTACATGAGCCATTATCTCAGGGGATTTTGGGTCTCTCGAGAAGTGGAGTATGCAGTTACTGAAAATAGAAAAAACATTTAAATATTATTCAATCAGCACAATGAGCAAGTTTCACAGCTTTTAAGAACTTACAATTACTGGGCCTACAAAAATCCAACTTCACGAATGTTTCCGCGTCTCTCTGGCGTCTTACAGGATTTTTACCCCGATGAAGGTAGTATGAAACAGGTCCAACTCATCTGCTCTCTAGACTCATCTGCTTTTTGATCCGTCGTCCGTCCTCTCCGCAACTTATCTGCCTTTTATCTGAAACTCAATTCGTCGTCCGTCTTCTCCGCAACTCATCTGATCTCTGAGACCATCTGGCCACATCTGACCATGAGCCACTTTTTTCTTCTTTTTTTGGGTAACAGGCTACATGAGGGTGATCCTGAAGCAGGTAACTCCCCTTTAATAGCATAGGAAGGGACTTGAAAAGGGGGGATGTGGAAGGTAGATCAAGGTAGCCCAGGGTTGACTAGGAGTTTCCCGCGGGGATCCCCATCGGGGGTTCACCCACTTTCAGCCAACTTCACATTGTTGTTGGCCTCGCTTGTCGCGCACAAAACTTAAAACGTAATAACCTCTTGTTGTAGGCCGAACTGCGCCTCATAACGCCACAATATCACCGAAATCCGCGTTTTTTCATTACAATATATATATATACCATTGAACTTCTAGGGAATCGTCATTGGACAATTACTCTACTCAGGTTTTAACATACTTTTATAAAATTTACAGGTTAATAACGGCGGGAATCCTACTTCAACAACGGATGGACTACTTCGGAGCATAAACTGATCAAGAGTTTAGGTAACCGGCATCCACTTGGATGTGTATGTATTTACATTAATATCTCCTGCAATATATTGAAATGAAAAATATGCACGAATCTCCTGTTTTTAAACCCTCATATTTTCATTGAAATCCGTTGAGCCGTTTCGGAGCCTATTGCAGACAAACATACATACAGACAGATACATCAATTCCCCCCCCCCCTTGTGTCTGTGAGTCTGGAGATCATAGAACAATTAGGTTTCACCAGAACCGTCAGAGAAAGAGGTCTTTAAACCAAATGAAAGCTTAAAATAACTGTACATGCATAAATATGCATATTCAAATATAAATATTGGTAGTAAAAATGTTTAAATATTTAATAACTCAATTCCTAGATATTTAAAATTTTTAAACCATTGTTTTGCTTCTACCTACTCGTCTGCGCCATTTGAGAAGGCCAAGGTGATCTGTAATGAGGATGTCAGCTTAATAATTTACACTCGGATACGCTCCGCCCCGCGTACGTAGCGTTACATAGGTTTCTTCTCAGAGTGTATAAGCATACTCCGGATGAATTATTAAATCTTTGAATGGTAAGCATGAGCGTAGAAAGAGGCTTGCGTGTCCCATCCGGTGGACTTATTTTTTATGAATCGGTACTTTCTCTGACCTGGCGTCAATGACGCGTTTAC
Source organism: Eucriotettix oculatus (assembly GCA_034510155.1). Taxonomy (NCBI): domain Eukaryota; kingdom Metazoa; phylum Arthropoda; class Insecta; order Orthoptera; family Tetrigidae; genus Eucriotettix; species Eucriotettix oculatus. The sequence goes on from CM067377.1 coordinate 140,473,634, forward strand.
TACATGAGCGAGTTCCGCGACACGGGGACCCCTAACCTTTCGCTTAAAAGTTCAACTCTCATCACTGCGGCATTTACTAACTAGCGACCTGAAAAACCGCAATACATACACTTCATATGTACACCGATACTCTTATGATGCTCATTTACAACAGGCTTTCAGACAGACCTTAAAACGTAAATTCAGCACAACATCAAATTGTATATCTCGCTTGCTGATAAAAATCTTTTATTGGCAGACGGTAATATATAGTTGAAGATAATTTATGTAACAAAAGGGATCAAATTTTACCGTAAGGTTATAACTAAAAAATACGATTATAAAAAAGCTATTTTGTAAAAATGTGATAACAAAGGGGTATTCCTGAATCAAGTAATAATTTCTCCTATCTTTTCGGAATATTTATTTAACAATTTCACTACTTTAAAGAGAGACTGCTTCTCGGCTTTATATATAAAGTGTTCAATGAATTCAAAACGATCAATAACAACACGATTGGCAGTTATAAAATAAGCTTGTGGTTTGTTACTTTTCTCTGATGAGGAAATTCATGACTCCAATTTTCAGTTGTTTTCAGTTCTACATCAAAATTATAAATGAAGTGGACAACATTACAACGCTCCAATGAACTTACCGAAAATTTTTATTTTACTTTACACAACTTTCAGTTAATTCATGTGTCAAAATGACGGTGGTGAAAATATTTTTTTCAAGATACGTAATCTATCAATTTTAGTAATTTGAAAGAAAGTATTTCTATTCGATTTTGTGGTGCTTAACACATTCCTTTGACTGTGATGATAAACTTGCTACATGCTCTCATATTTCTATTGCATATTGTTCTGCATAACGTTTCATGGCCAAACCTACTGCAAGATACTTATATTTTCCATCTGGTGTTGTGAAATTTTAGAAGGTAATTCATTATTTTGAAACCAGGTAATACATTTTTCATTAGTATCTTCTGGATACCAGGTTAAACAATCACTTACTTCTACCATAAATTTATGTAATTGTGATCCTTTCTCGTTTTCTAATAGTGAATTATTTTCGACTCAACTCTTCCAGGACAAGTCATATTTTTTTTAATTATTATTTTTGCCTACAGTTTGATGTTTAATCTGTGTATACGAACTACCTTATTTCATTTTATGATATATTACGGCAGAAATCAATATATATGTATGTATATATATATATATATAATAGTCGTTTTATGCTAAATCATCTCAATCTTTATTCGTTCACTTAAGTGTGAACTCTAATGGCCATTTTAAATTTTTATGAAGTGGATTCATTTTACTTGCATGACAATTTCGGCTACCGCTAATTGGTTACTGTTTTTAGATGACAGAGCTCATTAGGGATTTTTTTTTAAGAAATAAAATTCAAATAATTTGCTCGCTATTTAACTACAGCTACAAATTCATTTATGGCTAAATATTCTTTAAATATTTTTACGTTAACTAAAAACTTAAAGTGTGTAAGATCGCCTACAGTAATATGGTATCTTTCTTTGTTTAATATACAGATGAATAATTTAGTCATGTAAACTATAATTCGCTGTATAAATAGACTTACCAAAGCAATCAAATAAAATACAAAATACATTCTGCTCCTTCTAGGACCGTGAGAAAATTCTTTTCTTTGAAATTGGGTGTCATCTAAATGAAATGGTGAATGATCTTCTTGAAGCGCACTGCTTGTTACTGTCGTAACTGTCGCTGGAGATGGTCCACGACACTAAATTCTTCACATGTAAATTCAATAATCTTTTAAATAGAGGGAGTCAAGGAGAAATATGATGTATTGCTAAATTTTAAGCCTGATGAAGTCTCAAAATGGAGCTGAAACGTCGCTTTTGTTAATAAATAGTTATATCTTTAATGCTGACCTTTCTGGCCGTAGTTTAATTTATTGTAAATATTTAAGTCATAAAATTATGATGTAAATGAGTTTTTCCAAAATAATCGTATTTTGTAAATTTAACACACCAGATTAGGTTCGAAATTTAGGAACGAAACGTCATATATAAAATCGTTAAGTCAATCTATCGAATTGCAAGTTCTATATGTTTTTAGGGTAGTACATTTTATGGCCTAAAAGGGGTGAAGGCAGGAGCCTAAATTTTCAAAAGATCGACAGCAACCTGTTCTCTACAATTATACACCAACTTTCATGACAATCGGATGAAAGGTAAAGGAACGCAAAAGGGACAAACATTCAATCGCAAGCACATGATAGACGTAGGCCATTTTTTGGCTTGGTAGGGGTGAAGGAAGTAACTTAAATCTTCGACAGTAAACTTTTTAGGGCGAACAGCGCTAATTAAAAAATTCACGGCAATTGGACGAATGGTACAGGTACCTAAAGGTAAACCCTATAACTTGCAGTATTTTTATAAGAACTGAAGTGCGTTACATACATTACATTTTATTTATATAGAAGATATAAGATTAAATACATCTTAATATATACAGAAATTACTACTTTTACGGCTCGTTACAGTAGCAATTGCTTATGCTCACAATGAACTGTACTTACACTAGTTTGCTAATCCTAACACGATTACAAATTACCGAACATTTTATCAGTATTCAATTTTTTTTAATAAATGAAAAACTGTAATCCATAAGTATATCTGCCCCTCTGAATAATATAAAAAGTAAAACATTTTAAAATTATTGTTAGTTATGGAGTAAATATCAGATATGAATAATGTATTACAGTGCAAAAAGCTGACACGGATGAATGTAACTTGTAAAGCGAATTAAAAATAACAAATGTGTTTTAAACAAAAATTCACGTTTGCTAAATATCCGGCTAGAAAATAATTAAAAACTTTCCGCTGTTTAAATTAATGGCTGTTATTTCTGACTCTCGCCGTGAGTAAATCAAAACCAGCTGACTTAGTAATTTACTTCCATACCAATTGGTATTATTAGTTATGTATTTAGCTAGGATAATAAGAAATACGTTCTTCGTTATTGGTTTCAGTACGACGGTTTCCAGTTAGTCTTCACGACGGATTTGTCTAGCAATAATTTTTGCACCATGTTAGTGATCCCGAAATTTGAAAACACTAATTCTGAAAAACTTGCCGAAGATCAAGCTTTCCTAAATATATATTTATATATATTATATATATATTTCGTATTTACTAATCTCCATTGAAATACACCACAACTGTCTCAGATATGTAATAATGAACAACACACTAATCGTCGAAATATTCTGTTAAACTAGACTGTAACCGGCGTAAGCTTCGACAAGGTTCTGCGAAGCGGAATCTGTCTTAAACGGTTCCCACCCCACGTCCGCTCTTTGCGGTCTATAATATCGCTCGTGTACGTTTCCAGCAACAAATCTCAATCGCTATCCTTCTACACGCTTACAATTCAAGTAACCGTAAAGAAAGCGAGATACTTTCCGAAAATAAACTATTATACGCAGTCAAATGTTTAAACCCATTTAATGGGTAACAGTAAATTGTAACAGTTTGGTATTCATTTGTACAATAACAATTGAAAACAAAAAGAAAGATCAGTAACAGAGATCTTCCAGACAATAAAGCAAGGAATTTAAATATTTTATTTTCTACTTTTAACTCTTAATTCAGTAACAATAAGCAGTATGTTAGATAATTTTAAGAAAACCAAAATTAAGTCATCAATTAGAAACAAATTTATTTTTTAGACGATAATGAGGACGTACTTTATGGAAGACTCTTACAATAAAGTTATTGCAATCTATACGTGAGAGGTGGATATAGATTTAAGTTATTGAACCACCTGCACTACTGTTTATTCCAACATCTATAGAGTTTTCCAAATTTCACAAACCTTACATACCATTAAGCATTATTATTGCTTCTACAGATACCCTTACATAATATATATATAGTATATTTTACAACATACGGATGTTTTCTAAATGTCTCGACGAAGTTGCGCACTATTCTCTGAAACTCTCTTAAATTGTTTGATAGCATGAAACACCTAACTATTCCAATAAGTCAAATTCTCTTAACATTTTTTTCATTATTCAGCTGTATTCATAATGACAGTAATTGACAGTTTAAATACCACATGACCCGTCATCAGCAAATATTTTAAATGAAACTTGATGCATTTTGTATCTAATCATCAATTCTTTTAATTTCAAATTTAATCAAATATAATATTAACAGCCGGCCTCTGTAGTGGCTAGCGTCACTGCCTCGTACTACAGGGGTATCGGGTTCGATACCTAGCAAAGGCTTGGGTGTTTGTGTACGTCTTTAAGTGCTGTTGGTCAATTCCCAGCACACTTGAAACTCAAACTGATTAAAAGAATGACGATATATCTGCCAAAATCCTCGACACCAGAAGGTATAAGAGGACAAATTAAGAAAGAAAGAATAATATTAACAAGTCAAGGGTTTTGGCCACCAAACGTTGGAAAGTCGACTTTGAAGCCATCACGGGTCAATGACATTTCCATAATAAAATTTTATCACTTGGACGTGCTGATCAATCGTGTAACTTGGAATGGGTGACTAAATAATAAACGACAAATAAGTCAGACACCACCAAAACAACATGGCCGCCTGAATTGAAAATAAGATTTCCCAGCGCCAAACATTTCATAATTGGGTTTAAACTAACAAATTTTGTTTATATTTATTGTTGTTTCCTCAGTTGAGGACAAGGGCTCGAGAAAAACTAAGCTCCGGTCAATTAGAGATGGACATTCCTTTCGTGGTCGGATAGGAACAACTAGCTCTTTTTGACGATACGCTGCTCATGGATACATATATTCGGCTCACTCACTGCACCCGATTCACAGATATGAATAATACTTTGTTTCCATCAATTTGTAGTGAATATGATTTTACAACTTTTAACAAAAGGCAGTCAGCACTAATTATGGAAGATCCAGAAATTAAAAGCAGAAATCAAGAAAGAATGCTATTTAACTTATATATAGAACAGTCGAAAATGAATCATACTGCAAGGAGACGAAATAAAAACCTTACGGTTTGCCGCTGACATTGTAGTATCAGGGGGAACAGCAGAAGACTTAGAAAGTATAATATATTGCATGAACGTAACCCTGGAGAAAGAGTTCAATATGAGAATTAATAGAGGGAAAACCATGGTATAGGAGTGTAGTATGGGAAGAGATATTTTGAGAGAATTTAAGGAATTCTGCTACTTGGGCAGCATAATAACTAGGGATGGTAGAAGTGTAATAGACATAAAGAGTAGGATAGCACAGTCATGGAAGAAATTACGTAAAAAAGAGGATTTTACTTAAGGGTAATACAAGTGTGAATATTAGGAAATGATTGCTAATAATGTTGGAATGGAGTGTGGCGTTGTATGGATGTGAAACGTAGGACGGTAGGTGTTACAGAAAGGAAAATAATAGAAGGCTTTGAAATATGGTGCTATAAGATAATGCTGAAAATCAGATGGGTGGATAGAATCACTAATGAAGAAGTTCTAAGCAGAATAGGCGAAGAGCGAATAATATGGAGGACGTTGACCAAGAGAAGGGATAGCTTAATAGGCCATGTTTTAAGACATGAAGGTGTTGTAAAATTAAGTGTAGAAGAGAGAAATAGGTTAGCATGGAGGGTTGCATCAGAGCAGGCGTAGGACTAAATACCGTAACATAACAAAATGAATCTAATCACTTTATTTTTTAGGCATTGGGTGGTCTAGAATGGATTTGGATTTGCTTTTAAAGAGGAACAAATTTACTTAAATATTCATACATACGCTTATTTTGTAATTGTTCCCTTCCTTCCGCATCAGCAGTTTAAAATCCCTTCCTATGTTATAATTCAAATAGCAGGCGGCTCTGTGATCTCGGTCTGCACAATCTGTTTATTGAGTGAGTGATCAAAAAGAGTTACCGATTTTCTTACGAATCAATGATCACTCTCTTTGCAGAGGAAATCGGATCTCGATAAGATTACCTATCTCTACGGTCTACCCCCTACAATACCGGATAAGTTCTCTGGTGAGCATCGTGTTCACACGTGACTAGTTCAGTGTCCTCATTTATATATTGTTGTTATGTAACTTTAAAATTATGTGCTACAATACTCCAATCAACAATTTTTAGGAAGATATTTATATATAGCCTTCAAAATACCAAAGAACATCGTTATATAGATAGGTAGATAGATAGAATGCTCGGAGTGAGACTTTTATTTCCATTCATTTAGGATCCAGTCACTCGTAGTTACATGTAGAGGAAGCGCTATTTTAACCCCGTAAAATATCATGTAGCCTGTAGAAAGGGCGCTGCGGGAGTTTTCTCGCAGGCGCTTCAGCCCAGAGTGACTGTGGGGCTCACCTGATCATGTCGGGAATGCCTCGCACTCTCTCTGGGTACTTTTTATCAAAGTTCTCATATGCCGAGACACCTTCACCTATTTTAGGAGGTATATGTACTTGGGTATATGGCAAGAGTTGTCCGCTGATCCCATTGGATCAGTCGGCCAATTGCCTCCTGAAATTGGTGGAGACACGGAGAAGGGAATGCTGCGTCCCCACAGCAAACTCGTCTCCCGTCATTCGGAAGGGCGTGAGAATGGTACCCAATGCCCAATGCAGGTTTTCTAGAATTTTCCCTGCATCTCTTTAGGTGAAACACCGGGTAGGATCCTTAAACCATAGCCCGGGGGCCCCAGTTAACCCTTGGCTACCTTGCTCTACCTTCCGCATCCCCTCTTTTCAATTCCCTTCCTATGCTATTAAACTGGAGTTGCCTGTTTCAGGATCACCCTCATGTAGCCTGTTACCCCCCAAAAAAGCATGTAGCCTGTTAATTTAAAAAAAATCATAATGTAACGAAAGAGTAATAAATGCTGATTATTTAGCTACACACTAACTATTTTCAAATGTTATGTACAAATATAAATTCATAGGGAATATTCATAAAATAAACATTGCCTTTTAGAATTTCATATCAACATATTTCTCAAAGAGAAGTTAAAAGTAAATATTTTTTATTCCCCAAATGTTCCAGGAAAATATGCAGTTTTTCCTTGGATCTAAATTCTGAAAGTAAGATAGTTCCTAAATCCTTAGGTAGAATGAAATTTAAAAATAAAACACCATCTCATTAAATTAATTAAATGTCATCATTTTCAATCCATGATAAAACATTTTGGTAGATAACTATCAACATTCAAATTACCAACTTATGAATTATTTGTTGGAAAAGTTCTCGGGTTTCCAACCGGGTGGTGTTTAACATGCAGGACGCTTCGTCAGCTATCACCGACGACATCTTCAAGAGAAGTGTTTGGTCAGGGTTATTATTTTTTTAACTTTTTAATGGGCCAAAGACCCCAAGTGCGGTGCCCCCTGAAAGCACGCACCGCCGCATGAGGGTCTACCACCTCCTCTGCACGTGCTGTTAGTAAACTAACTGGAACACAAGGAATGGGAATTTGTGTTTGATCCGTACCTGCGGCATAATACCCTTTAATATGGTCGTTCGGGAAGATAGATTGTAAGAAAGACAGAATGAAGAGCGTAGTGCTGAGGGGAAAAAGGTACCGATAATTGAACCTGAAGGGTCTCCTTACCGGGGAAAAACCCTCAGCGACAGTAAGATGGGTTGAAGGGCACAATGAACTTGAATACTGTTCTTGTGCTACAGCAACATGCGATTGGATATTGTTAGTAACATGTCCTGTAACAATCCGTTAGCAAGCGTGGTCAGTAAAATTCTTTAAGACAATCATGGGCTGTCGGGTTTGAGAAGGAGGTGTTTGGGGCATTTGTATCTTGTGTCGCGGGTGTGATCATAGTTGCCCAGACGCTTTATGATAGTGTTATGTGAGATTTATGTCTTGCTGTACAGACGTACAGCGTGTTCTCTGATAACGTCCATTAGTGGCAGAATATTCAATTCCCGATGGACGTCTTTAGGTGCCTTGGCGATGATTTTATGGACCTTTTTTTGCACAAAGTGGAGGTTACGTAGGTAGGTCTTGGCTGCAAAGCCCCAGACTGGTCCTGCATACGTCAGAATTGGCCGTATGAGTGTTGAAGTATAGGGCGCGAGCAGTGGAAGTGTTTATTGTGCTTGTTCTGTTAAGCAAAGGGTATAGCTGTTTCAGTCTAATGTTTGCTTTTCTGATGGTGTTCGTGGTATGGAGTTTTCATGTTAGGGCCAAGTCCAGTGGAACTCCTAGACACTTAACCGTGTCTCGGAATTGAATCGGGCGATTGTGGAGTGTGAGTGGACTGTGCCAGTGTTTGTGTAGGCTGCGTGTAGTGCCCTACGTGTTAGTGCCTCGTATTTACCAACGTTAACTTTAATTCGCCATCGTGTTAACCATGGTTCGAGTGTATTGAGTGCGCGTCGTAATTTATTGTTAAGTGATGGTCGCCTCGACTGACCAAAGTTGGCGGTGTGGTCTGCGAATATGGCGAACTGGGTTTCTGGTGTTGTTGGAACATCGTTTATGTAGCTGCTGTGTAGGACAGGCCCAATAATACTTCCTTGAGTCACTCCTGCTTGTATTCGCCTTATAGTGGGCCTGGAGGTGTTGACATCAACGAAGATTGTGCTGCGTGAAAGGTATGAATGTAGCAGCCGTATTAGTCCTAGTGGAAACCTACAGTCATTGAGCAGCCGTATCAGACCGTTATGCCATATATTGTCAAAAGCCTTTTCGACGTCAAGGAAAACGGCTGCCGTAGACCTTGCAAGGTTGTGATTGTTTCCTCTCCTGAAGAACATAATGTATCAAGTTTCTTAAGTACTGGTTTGGTAATGATTAGGAAACAAGCAAAAAATAACATTTACTGGCGCATGTCCTTCAAAGGAGGTATGCAAATGTTTCCAATTGTTATTCCACTCAATAACTTCATTATATTAGTCCAACAATATTTCATCATTGTTTTTATATTTTAATATACTTCATCCCTTAGTTTCGTACTTTGTAGATCCATATTATCATATTATCTAATAGCTCCACCACGTCTTGTCCGGCATTTGGCCTCCACGATATCCCATGCTATCTCCACGCTAAAATACATACTCAACACTTCTATTCGCATCATGTGCGGTAACGGGTTATCTAAAAACTTGTTTCTCGCCGTACATTCCACAAAATGTATCGCCATGCTCTTTCCTCTCTCGCTATCGTACTTGTGATCGTAGAATGCTCAAAAGATTTTGCTTTGTTTGGTGTTACTCCAAAATTTCTTCAAGAACACCCCTTTGGCCTGTGTGTATATGTCCTCCTACGTAATGAAAGGTGACCAGATTTAAGATAGTGAAATACGGGACGACCGGACGGGAGATCCGATATTTAAGTATCGTTATTGGCAATGTATTGATATACTAAAAAAGTGTCTAACCTATAGGCTATATATAGTCTAAAATTCACTTTTTAAATAAATATTTAGAGATTTCAATAATAACTCAAAAAAAATTACTATTTTACATTTAAATATATTTTTCAGTATAAGTGGTTCAGTAATGACATTATCATGAATTTCAGAACAAGTTTCTTTGAAGTTACATTTTGTGCTTAGCATGGCTTTAAGAGTTTCAATCTTCAGATGAGTTTTTTCACTTGTCCACGTGTTATTCATTAACGAGAATACCTCAACAGCAGCGTTTGTTCCTGGTAAGCGCAAGCAGAACTCCACAACAGTTTCCATGTTCTTGTAAGGGATGTTTTGATGGTCAAAATGGGTGAAAATTTCCACCCATCGCAGATCTATAGGTACTGGGCTATCTTTGTTATTCCACTTGCCGAGTTGTTCAACTGACACAAAAGCACTAACATCATCAAAGCTTCCGATCCATTGCTCAACATACTGCCTAGATCTAGCCGTTATCTGGAACGCCTCCCGATTATCAATGCCTTCCTCCTCTAACTTATTCAAAAGGAATCGTACAGCAATTGGAAGAAACGATCTCTCCTCCCTATCTTGCAGTTTCTTCTTTAGATCCTGGAGTGCTTTTACAACTTCAACTACTGTCATATCCTGACCTTCCATTTTAAGTACAGTGGAATGAAACGTGGAAGCTTGGCTATGAATAAAAAGAAGCCACAACTCTGAAAAAGGACTTTTAAAGAAGTTTCTCAGTAGCAGCGGACATTTGTCGTTTGAGAGAAAGTATGATTGGAGTGCAGGAAACATTTTCAGTATCCTTTCGACAACTGACGTCAATGCGAGTCACCTTGTCTTGCTATAGGCTAACACTTTCTGATATTCAATATTTACAAAGTCACAGAACTCATTAAAAGTTTCTACCCGAACCGTATAAATGTAAAAATATGAGTAGATCTTCATCACAATCGTCTCGACTTCAACGGGCAAGCAGTCCGCTTGGATTCCATTCTGTACAATATGTGCTGCGCACCCAACACCAATTGCTTCTCTGTCAAGAACTTTGTTTAGTTTGCAAAATACATTATTTTTACCTTTGAGATCTTTACCACCGAAATTGGTGATGTTATTATCCCCACAAAAAGAAACTTCTGCAGTAAGTTGTCTGCACGCAAAGTATATCAAATGTAATCACAAATGATGTTAGAAGTCTCTCCAGGTTAATTCTCAAGTTCTAGCAGTTTTACGTGGACACCCTTTCGACTAAGGAAATATCTAACCACAATGGGAAAAAGGTTTTATTTCCTTCCTGTTTGAGGCATCGAAATAAACGGACAAAAAATGTACTTTGTCAAGGTCATTCCGGAATTCCTCGGTAGCAAGTGGGTTTAAAACATTGCAAACAATAGCTTCGTTCTTAGTGCGAGCACACGAGTATTTTGGTTCAAATAATTGCTGTATAATTTTTTAAGTACAGTTTGTGAATCTGAATATTTGATATAATGAACGAATGGTATGGTACGACCAACGTCCTTCGGTTGCGGCTAATTTTTGCTATTTGTTGCCAAGCTCATTTCTCCGAAAAAAATTAGTCCATCGGCTTACTTGATGCTGACGTATCTGCTGCTTTATGTTTTTAAGTTATTAAATGTTGAGTGATATTACTTCGTCCTCCATGACTCAAAGAAAATGTACAAGAGCATTTCAAACAACGTACGTTAAAGTCCGAATCAGTTTATTTGATGAATGGAAACTCTTTTGCTAAATTTCTTCAAGATTCAAGTTGTAAGATGTGGTGAATTTTCACAATAAAAATTCAAAATAAATGTATAACTGTTTTATACATATTATATTGTAAATATTTATTTTGTATTCTTAGTTTAATTCACACCGTATGAGGTTCCAAATTCAAGATCGAAACGTCATGTACGAACGACTCAAAAAATTATATTAAATTTGTTTCTGACTGTTTTACTATTTATTGAAACTTAAATAATTTAAATGAAGCTTATGATCGTAGTTATTGTGAATTATTTTATAATAATTTTAACTTTTCCAGTGTTAAATTTTAACAATTACGTTTACTGCTCATTTGCGTCTGTATGTTTGTGCAGTGAACATGATTATTTCATGAAATAAACTGTAAATAATGTTACATAAATTGTAACATAATTGGTCTATAAATGTCGTGTTTGTGAAATGTAATTTTCTTAGCTTTTTAAAATTAATAATAATTTTTATTCACACCTGAAAAGTTTCCAAGGAAATGAAGTATCCGACGTGTTATTGTCATCAATGTGTTTTTAATTTTCTTATTAAAAATTATTTCTGAGTTTTTTTTCATGTTCCTCATTCGAAACAAGTAAATGTTAACTACATGGATGTTGTTAGTATACAATTAATCTAGTATTTCCAATAAATAAAAAGACGTCCAATAAGTCAGCATATAAATTTATCACTATTTATTCAAAACGACGTTTCGTCTCCTTTTAGAGACTTCCTCAGCGTACTACAAACAATATCACAATAAATTAAATATGTTACTATTTTTTAATTTATATATATATATTACGTTTCTCAAGTAGCAGAATTCCTTAACCTCCCTCAAACTATCCCCTCCCAATCTAACACCCTTTGTCCACTGTTTCGTATATGTATATATATGGTTCAAAACTTACAAATTTAACAATTCATCATATTAACTCCTTTTTGAATGTACATGTGAAGAATTTAGTATCGCGGACCATCTCCAGCGACTGCTTTCGGCAGTTAAATTTTTACAATGGTGAAGAATAAAGAACAAGTTCTCTAGTTTCCACACAGCGATTTACACGCGACGTTTCGACGACTGCAATTTCTGTCATCATCTTCCAGGCGGATTGTCGGGGCAGCCTCTATCGGTGGTATATATGCATATTACTTAATTACTGTAGTAAATATTACAAAGCATTTTTACTACGCAACTGTTTTCATTTTTATATATCTATAGTGTAGCGTAATTCTGAGTTTGAATTTTTTGAACCTTTCTGCTCATTCGTTACGTCTTTCCTAGCACAAACACAAAGTGATTAGTTCCTGTTTATAAAACACGGACATAATGCGTACGCGAAAGAACAAAGGGGGATAATACAATATATCGATACTGTGCAACAACAACATTCCAACCGGTCGTAGTTACCAAGAAATAGTAGAGAAATATAAACATGTACCAGAGTTCACTGTCCGTTCTGTAGTGAGAGCTTGGTGAGGGCAACACCTCTACACAGTTGTCAATGCAGAAGTGGGTAAATGTCTGCTCAATATGAACTTCACTGACCGTGTAAACCCACGTTTAAACCTACCTTAAGCGATTCGATTCATTACCTGCAGGCTGCGATAGTACAATAACGGAAGTAGATTTTTATCTGTGCTTTTAGATGCTTTGGATTCCGCCAAAATACGGAATTCAAGTACTGTTGGAAGGGAGGTTGTTGTATTGAGTGCTTGCTTTGTGTTAATTAAGGAGTTTTTAAATATGTCTGATGCTTTACCATACCGCGCTGAGTACGCAAAGTCTGGACGTGCATCCTGCAAAGGCTGTAAGTCTTCTATTGGGAAGGATACTTTGAGAATGGCAGTGATGGTTCAGGTATGCATGACGTATTGTTAAAAATTGTGTGTACAGTTTACACGTGCTCCTGTTCATTCGATTTTTTATTACAGTCTCCTATGTTTGACGGAAAAGTACCACACTGGTACCATCTCATGTGTTTCTTTGCCAAGCAACGCCCGAAGTCAGAAGGTGACATAGATCATTTCGATTCCTTGAGGTGGGAAGATCAAGAAAAAATAAAAGAGAAGATTGGCAAGTACCAACTCAAATTTTTTTAAAGAATTTCATATTTACAACAGTAACATATTCGTGTGTTGAATCGCCATATATTAACAATCAATCACACACAACTGAGGATGTTTTTAAAAGTCCAAACGAGTTTAACTCAAAAACAATTTGCAATATGTTACATTAAAACAGCAGCTTTCGCCTAATAATAGGCATGTTCATCTGAAATTATAAACAATGAAATGTTATTGTCCTTACACATTCAAAGATCCATTACACAAATGCATTTAACTCATGATTGGTAGGCAACTAGCGATGTCATAATCTATTAATGTGTATACAGTTAAAGAGAAAATCCTGATGAATATGTTTGGGGAATCATATTCTCCTTTAGTCAAGAATTTAACCACCTGTTTCGACATCAACACTGCATTCATTATGAGCTAAGTGGTCGTCGTGTACATCCTGTACAGCGAATAGTTCCAATACATGACTAATATGGAACCTCATTGATTTATTTTAAGTATTAAATATCCTACATTACAAACATGCAGTCTACTCATTACAATTTGCATTTTTAAATTCAATTTATTTCAACATTATTAAGAAGTATACTTAATTTTTTTAAATTAAAAAATAATTTGCATTATAACATTTTTAGTCTATTGAGAATATTAGTGAACGTGATACTTCCTACTCCAATTTAACTTTTAAGTATTTTTCTTTGGAATAAGAATGGTTCACTATGCAAAACCTTAACATGATCCCACATACTTTCATTTTTATTTTCAATTAAGTGTTTGGATAAGGCCATACTTATCATGCTATTTGGTTTCATATTACTCTTATGAAAATACAATTTCCTTTTTAAAAGCATATTTGTATGGCCAGTATATATTTTATTACAATCTTTGCACTTGATTTTATAGATAATATCTTTCCTATATAATACATGGTAATTATAATTAGAGGGCAAGAAAAGAAAGCAGAAATTGTGAAAGGAGCAAGACAAGGATGCAGCTTGTCAATTGCTCTTTAATTTATATATAGAAAAGGAGAAGAAAAAAGTTAAAATAGAATATGGAAAAGGAATCATATTGCAAGGAGAAGAAATAAAAGCCTCGCAGTTATGCCTAGAAGACTTGGAAACCATAATAAATGGCATGAATATGGTCCTGGAGGAAGAGTACAACATGAGGATTAATAGAGGGAAAACCAATGTGATGGAGTGTAGTATGGGAAACAGTGGACAAAGGGTGTTAGATTGGGAAGGGATAGTTTGAGGGAGGTTAAGGAATTCTGTTACTTGGGAAACGTAATAACTAGGGATGATAAAAGTATAGTAGACATAAAGCGTATGATAGCACAGGCAAGAAAGGGTTTTTGCAAAAAGGAATTTACTTACGGGTATTATAAGTGTGAATATTAGGAAATTATTACTAAAAATGCTCGTATGGAGTGCGACGTGGACAGGAGGAGTTGCAGAAAGGAAAAGCACAGATGCCTTTGAAATGTGCTGCTGTAAGAGAATGCTGGAAATCAGATGGATGGATAGAATCACTAATGAGGAAGTTCTTTGCAGAATAGGGGAAGAGTGAACAATAGGGAGGACTTTGACAAAGATAAGGAATAGATTAATAGGCCACGCTTTAAGAAATGAGGGTGTAGTAAATTAGCATTAGAGGGAAGTGTGTGGGGTAAGTGTAGAAGAGGTTAACATGGAGGGTTGCATCAGAGCAGTCTTAGGACTAAATACCATATCATAACAAATAAATCTAATTGCTTTATTTTTGACTCGTGGATGAACGCTATTTAAACCATCATTAAATCATTGAAGCTAAAGGTAACTTTAGCCCTTCGTTTGAGTTATGTTTAGTATAGTCTAATAGTATCAAGCCTCTGTGACAGGAAGGGAAAAGATTTTTTTTGTATCTAAAATTATTTGTATTTCAGCCTCTTGTGCAGGAAGTACTAATAAAGATGTGGCAAAGACCAAGAGCAAAGGAAAGAAAAGACAGATGGGAGAGTTTCAGGACTTTACAGTTGAATATGCAAAGTCTAGTAGAGCACGTTGCAGAGGCTGTGAAGAAAAAATTAATAAAGCAAGTAAAAACTTAATTATTTTATTTTTTTGTATATAATTATTTAATTTCATGTGAATAAGAACAGAGATGTAGTCTAACTTCCCCCAGGTGGCAATTTTTGGTTGGTAAAATTTCACAAAAATAATAACTTGTAATCTAAAAATTTGAACCCTGTACAATACACAATAACAAATTTATTTTTGCATGTAAAAAGAAATCAACTTAAAATAAAAACTATCTTATTCTAAATAAAACAATCTACAAATCATGTTAGGATCAAACTTAGTTAAGTTGTAAGGAAATAACCTAAAATTACCTGGAAAATTTTGTTTCAATTAAAAAAATGAATTTGGGGTTTTTTGTCCATAGAAGGGATTACAACACAACTTCAATGTTTTTCCCTTTAAAATATAATAGTCACCAATACTTAAAAAATAATCGGTACCTTTTAAATGTATCCACTAGGTTTTACAGACCTTCAAATATTGCAATTTGTTTAAAATTGCACATCTACAAACAGGCATATATCTTTAAGGACTGAATCTAAAAATCTGAATTCCACAAAATACCCGTTTAGTATCTGGTAATACACAAAATGTCATCATTGTGTGTTAATCAGACTTTTTTTAATGATGGTGTAATGTGCCACAGAAGGCTTAGTGATATGAGAGACTTTTTGGATCTTAGTACTGTGGCTGTACACTGCTTTCAAAAACATTTGACTGAAGATATAAAAATGCTCCTTTAGTAAAAAATGTTTATTATAGTGACAAAGTTGGCAGCCAGTATAAAAAACTTAACTTTTGAAAAAACTTTTCAGAGCAGCTTCTATTTTTTGTTCATTTTTATTTTTTTCAACTTCTCACGAAATAATATGTGTGGTAATATTGGAGGGAAAAAGCGAAGATCTTATTCAGCTGAAGAAAGTTTATTCTGAAAAAAGAATGGGGATTTCCTACATTTTAGTACCTTTAGGCTTGTTCCACAGTATCTGTTTTTCTCCTGAATATGCCTGTCTGGGTAAAGAACAGACAGCAACATTCTTTCAGTTGACTGAAGAAGCTTAAAACCCCTTTCACACTGTCTAGCGATGGGGGGAAAAAACAGACTGGATCATTGTTTTGTTTGTAACTACCACTGTGTATGTCTGGCAAAGCAGCAATGTTTCTCCGACAATGGATTGGCATCATTTTCTTGTGTGAGCTGGAAGATTTTGATTACCCTCTGGAAGCCATAACTGTACTAAATCTAATACAGTGCAAGTATCTGCAATAATGACAGCTTTGAGTTATTCTGTATTAATAACTTATAGTAGCACAATACTTAACAACTTATTGAGAGCATCTGAGCTGTCACTGTCCTGTTTTCTGGTAATGTGAAACAAGCCTTAGAAGATGAAACAAAGAACCTAAGCTGAGCCACAGACGTAAAACTTCCAAAAAGGTACCAAAAAGAAGAATACAGATTCTTTCATTGATAAGCTTCAAGTTCAAAATAGCAGCCTTGTGTGTACTGTCAACAAGAAAACCTGTACCTCTATATCCTCTTTTTCCACAATTGTAAAATAATATACGTGTTGAGAGTATTCCATGCCCAATCCCAACTTGGAGGGTCATGTGTTTTGTGTGGTCCCTATTCTTCGATTGGTCTGAATTGGGTAGCCCTACCAAGAGCTAAGCACCAGTCGGTATAGCTCATGTCAACAAACTTCAAACCCTGAATAATTAATCTTAAATGTTTTTTAATTTATAGGATGAAGTTAGAATTTCAAAAAAAGACTTTGAAAGTGATGCTGGTAAACGATATGGCGGTGAAGAGCGTTGGCACCATGTTGACTGTTTCATAAAAAACAGAGATTTTCTGGAATTTTGGGAGAGTGGAAGTGTTTTACCTGGATATAAAACACTATCTAAAGATGATCAGCTTATGGTGTCAACCAAAGTTCCTAAAGTTGAGAGGTGAGCCAATTATAGGAATCCTATTTGTATTACTGTCAAGTGGCGCTTTACCATCTAAGAAAAATTCTTAATCATCTGCATTCCTGTTATTCTTCATAATAAAGTCACACCACTTTATTATTTCAATATTATACATAATGCAAACTGCATGCAGAATTTAGAATTTGCAAGTATCTATAATTTTCTTAATTGCATAGGGCTGGGTTCTACTATCAATTTCAATTAAACTGCTCTGTGTTCATTATATCATCTTCATTGGTGCTAAGCCCAATCCAGAGCTTTGGCCTATTCACTGTATTCTGGCCTAAAAATCAAAAGTATTATAACTTGCTTCCTATAATTTTTCATGTGCTCAACATAGCACAAAGTTATTGATTGCAAATGA
Source organism: Eucriotettix oculatus (assembly GCA_034510155.1). Classification (NCBI taxonomy): domain Eukaryota; kingdom Metazoa; phylum Arthropoda; class Insecta; order Orthoptera; family Tetrigidae; genus Eucriotettix; species Eucriotettix oculatus. The sequence continues at coordinate 140,491,237 of CM067377.1, forward strand.
AGAAAATTCAAGTTTAATATTTCCTCCATGTTAGGACAATTTGTTGTGGTTTTACAATATGCTTTGTACTTTATATAAACTATCAATAACTAGTATAGTAGTAACACCAATTTTGAATTTAAGTTTCAGAATTGTTTTCAAAGTTTGAGTTTCAATATTCTTATGGGTACTAGATAAAAATATATAATTTGCACCCACAAAGGATCTCTATAGTATCAAATTTGGGTATAATGTTCAACTCAAAGTTGGTTTAAAGACTGTGTAATAGACCTAAAAAGGTGATAACTGGACAAGAAGTTGTTCTAACTATTTTAAGGCATTTTTAACTGTAGAAACCACTTCCCCCTCCCCCAGAAAACTTAGAACCTTTCCTCATGTCCTTCTACCTCTCCCACCTATCCTTCTACTCTCCCTCCTCCACCCCCCAATATAGCTTGTCTAACTCATGCGTTGTCATTAAGTTTAGATAATATATTAAAATGTGTTAAACTAAGAGATCTTTCCTGTTAAACATCGTGTATAAATTGCTCTCAGATTTCCAGCTAGGTTGAAGTGATAATAGGTGACGTTTAGGTGGTGGTGCCAGCCTTTGAAATGACACTATCCCTTCAACCTAGCTGGTGCGATTTATAAGATTTGTTTTATTAACACCAAGAGCTAATTGTTCTGTATTATATAAAATTTATAAAATAAAAACTTTTATGAGAATATTTGTTTTGCTGTTTCTATTAATTTACTTTTTTGTTTGCTGTAGAAAAGAGATAAAGAAGGAGCCAATTGATGAATTAGATGGACCTAGTGATGCAAAAAAAATTAAGAAAGAAGAATCCAGCATAGAAAAGACATTGAAGTCACAAAATAAGATTTTGTTTGGGAACAGAGATAAGCTGAAAGCACTTCCCAAAAGTGGACTGACAACTCTGTTAGAGTACAACAAACAAGAAATCCCATCTGGTGTAGAAAATGTAATAGTTTATCTACTTACCTACTCTTATTATTACTAAAACTGATATGAAAGACTAATTCTGCTGTATTTCAGATGCTGGACAGACTTGCTGATGCTATGACTTTTGGTTGCCTGTCACCTTGTAAGGAATGTAAAGATGGTCAACTTGTTTTTCGCACTGGTGTTGGATATCAATGTACAGGAGACTTAACAGAATGGACCAAGTGTCAATATAGTACTCTCGAACCAGAAAGGCGACCATTCAAAATCCCAAAAGATTTTGAACATGATGTATTGTAAGAACTAAGATAAATATTTATGTTTAATTTAATTTTAATAAAAGCTTATCAGTACCAGATTTTCTTTGGTTATATATTTAATTTCAGAAAGTCGTACAAATATGTTCCACGAAAACGTGCAGTTAAGATAATCACTCCGTCTGCAAGTTCAGCCATGGTCAAACTAGAGTAAGTAGTATTCTATTTGCTGTGAGTAAATTTAGTTACAATTATTTCATTTGAATATTGTGCCACATACATAATTCAAGTATTTGTTATTAATTATGAGGTAATCCTATTTACAGTGATTTAGGAGGAGCATTATTTAAGATCTTATATAAATCATTGCTACTGTACTGTCTAAGGTTCTCTGATCTAGTTTTGCAAGGTTTTAACAAACCATATATTTAGAATAGTGTTATTTCTATTTTTGTGTGTCTGCATAATAAGTTTGGTTTAAAACAGTAGTTTATGAGTACATAAGACAAGTCGGAAAATACACATGGACATGGTTGCTTTTTACCTCTACACTTCTTGATTTTAATTATGACTCACTCAATGGACCAAATCTGGTCTTTGTCATCAAATGTAAGGCACAGATTATTTGGAACAAACTATATTATTATTTAATCAATTTAAGTAGCAACCTACTTACAGACTTATTAAGAAATCAATATGTTCTGTCTTTAGGCCTAAAGTTGAAAGAGAAGCGCCACCATTAAAAAATATGGAATTTTTTATTTGTGGAAAGACAACTAAGCCAAAGGAATTGTTGAAATCGGAAATACAAAAGCTTGGTGGAAAAGTTGTTTCAAAAATTCATGACAAACTTGCTGCTGTTATTGCTACTCCAGGCAAGTTAAGCATGATATTTTTTTGTTGAGTTTGTTTTTTATCTTTAATTTGTTTAACATAGTTAAAATAATGTTGGCAGGACTCTAATAAGAAAAAGTAATGTATGTTGCAATATGAGAATGGTAAATTATTATTGGATTTTGATTAAAACCTAGGTTATATTTTTTTTTGTAAATCCTGATTAGTCACTGAAATACTTAACAATAATCCTAATGCTAGTTTTTCTAATGTATAGACTATTCTTCTATTTGTTTTTTACATACAGATATTGTAACTAATATAATGCTAATTTTCATATAAAGTCCAAATGGACACTTATTTTTCAATCAGTATATATAAAGAACAAATTACAAAAAGAAGTAGCCAAAATACATACAAAAATTAGTGATAAAATAAATAGCATGCAATGTTCCTGCTAGCCTTTCATTATGTGTGGTTTGTGTGTTGCTCTTGCAGCTCTTACATTTTCATCAACTGATGAAAGCTACAAGGCTAGCAGAAACATTGCATAGTATTTATTTTATCACTAATTTTTGTATGTATTTTGGCTACTTCTTTATGTAATTTGTACACTTTAAACAGACATTTTAAGCGTTTATTTTTTTGTGATATATAACCTTTCAACTTTATGCTATTCATATTTAATTCTTTTTATAACCTTTGACTCTTATCTAGTGCAAGGTTTCCCAAACTGTAGCTCACGAATGGTTATTAGACAAGAGGAAAACTAAGGAATCCATGTTCTGTTGTCATATTTATGAGCTTTATTTGTTTCAAGTTTTTGTAACTGGGTGACAATGAGAGAGACTTTTATTGCTCACTACTTTATTATTATAGATAAGTATCACTTAGAAATGTCAATCTGCTAATATACTTTGCTCAAAGTAGCACAGCACAAGACTTTTGTTGTGTTGAAGTCTCTAATTTTTCTTGGATGGGATCCCTATAGACAAGCTTATGGTTACAGATGGTGCTCTGGCAATAGTAGGTTGCAAAAAGGGGCTTGTACGAATGTGAAAGAAGAAATAACTACTGTGTGATTCATCAGTAGGCCCTGTGAGGAAAATTTCTGAAATTGAATGTTATAAATTTTGATTACCTATAATGGTTCTGAGTTTGAAGATCTTGATTGGCCCCAGTTTTGTTTTTTTCTGGTTTGGTGGACATAACTGAAAAGTTAAATACACACAATTATAAGTTTTCATGAGAAGAAAAAGGAGTTGGCGGAAATGATATCAGACATACAATGATTTGCAGCTAAATTGGAGCTTTGGGAAACAAACTTCAGAAATAGTCTTCAAAAATTTTCCTGTCTTGACCAGAATGGTGCTTGACATGGTGTCAGAATTAAGAGAGCAATTTTTTCTCCACTTTCAGGACTTTTTTTCATTCATGATTAATTTACCAATTGGTTGAGCTAAAATGCCAATGGATAATAATTGTATTAGTATCAAATTACATGATCCATGAAATAAGCAATGATATTGCTTGGAAAATTTAAATAATTTAACTTAAAATAGTTTGCTAGGCCAAGCACTTTCTAAATACAAAAGTAATTGTATAATTATATAAGTTTAAAAACTTTGGTTAACTGTTGAAGGTGCCTATCCAGGAAACATGTCTGATTTTCCCTAATTAATAAATTGGGCTTAAGATGAGTTTTGTATCTCCAGCTTTAAGTTCTACACCCTTCCCAAGCAATAGGATATTTTTTTTAAGCCACACTGGTCGAAATAAAAATCAGGAAAGGTATGTTATGTATTTGGGTCAGGGCTTGGCAGAGGGTGGTTATGATTTAGGCCTCATCAGGTTCCAGACCTGGTTTGTTTCATAATTTAATTTAACTTTAAATTTAATAATCTCTTTCATAAAAATATAAATGTTTGAATAAACACTAATTATAAATTGAGATGTTGTGTATGGTAATATAAGTACACTGCAATCATTAATTTTCCTAATCCTTGAATGTTGGGCTTCAATGCAATAATTTTTTTCTGTTATTCTGTAGCTGAAGTTGAGAAAATGGGTAAAAAAATAGAGGAGGCTAAGAAATTTGACATTCAAATTGTTTCTGAAGACTTTTTGGAGGAGGTTAAAGAAGGTGGTGCTGTAATACTCATAAATAAAAAAAGTATTTGCTCTTGGGGTTCTGATGTAAGTGGCTTTGTAAAGGTATGAAAGTATTAGTGTAAACTTATTTTTTAATAATTGTGAAATAATTGTTCTAGCCTAAAAGCAGAATTCCGGTGAACACTGAGAAAAAATCATCAAAAAGCAAGAGTAAGTATGCTTGTGTAATGTTAGCAAGAAATGATTCATTATGCTATAATTTTTTCAGAAAATATTTCTCATTTTGTAAAGTTAAGTTGAACAGTGTAGTGTTTTGATATTTAATCATACTTTTAATGTTGGGTTAAATCCCATATCTTTGACAGAAAATTAGAGAATCTCTGTACAGAGTGTTGAAAAGAAGTGTCAAATATTTTGAGAGGTTGTAGTATCAATCAAATCAAGAAAAGTCCAATAAACATTGGTCTGGAAATATATACCTTCTGTTTGGTTGCAAATATGTCACAAGGACACAGGTTCTCTAGCACTGCACATGGTGAATGGTGGGCTACAGATAGGGAGGTACTTGTGCTACAAAATCTTGGAACTGATGTTTGCGATCAGCTGAAGGTGTAAGTCATCCTATTGTCTGAGTGGTACTACATGAACAATTGCTGTATCTTTGGTGCATCCAGGAACTAAGGCCAGAAGACCGCCATATCAGTTTCCAGTTCTATTATTAGCTTTTGCAAAAGTGTGCTGCAGATCCACTTTCCATTGAAAAGATGTTAATGTAAATTTTTAAAACATGTGGCCTAGTGTTTTTGTTGATAAATTACTAGGGCCATAAATCCTACCACAAAGATTAAATGGGGCATATTATCACGTGTTACAAATTGCCTATTGTGTTGGAGCATGTGCCATGTTAGCAAAGTATATGTTGTGTGTTATGCACTGCCTATGGCGAGTGTCATGAATGGGCCTCAGGTTGAATCTCTTCTATGAATAAGTTTTCATATCTAGGAAAGTATGCATTTCTGGACCCATGTTTATTATAATTTTTTTCTTGTTGTGATGGTTACTGCCACCTCTCTAAATAGTCAATGCTTTCTTTAATCCATTCAACTTGGATAATGTGAAGTTCGCATCCTTTTGGAACTGGGCCTTAAAATCTGTTCATGTGAATGTTGTGTGCCACATATATTGACAGTAAATATTCATTTAACTCTCAAGACACTTGTGTTGAATTCTTGGGACATTTGGAGAGTGATTTTCCTATTCTTTTTCTCAGCAGAACTCAACTTGTTACCTTTCTTTGTCTTTAAAAATGACATGTATTGCTAAGTGATTAATTACGCACAATAATATCTATAACGTTTTATTTAACTATTGCGCATCTTGTACCATGTTACACGTCTGGTTTATCTGAGACTACTACTAAAAACTTAGAGTCATTGTTGCGGTAAAAGAACTGCCACACCGTGCGTCAGCCACTGAAGTTCTTTGCACTTCAATGCATGTCGCTACAAGTGCATCCAATCACATTGGAATATTTGCATTATTAGATAGTGTTTTATATATTGAATACGATGAAACTAACTGATCCTGATGTAATATTAGAAGAAGATAATTTTTCTGAAACTGATTTTACTGACTGTCTCTGAAAGTGATGAGAGATTATATACACAACAGAAATGTAATAGGAAAGTATGACAATCTAATGTTGTTATGGGCATGTGGGAACCATTGTTGAATAGAAGATACCGATTGTTCTTGGTAATTGGTACGTTCCCTGACCTCTTACAATGGGCCAATTATGCAGTATTATCAGCACAGAAAATAAAAAAGGTGTACCGTGTGCTTAAAACATAATAAGAGACATGTTGGCAGCGCATAAAGTATAAAGTTTCTCTTCATATACAAAAATGTTTGAAACTACAGTATTGCATCGAACCATGTGAGCACGTATATTCAGTTGATTATTCTGAAAGTTTTAAGAAAATATCTTAATTAGTTTATTTTTTATAAGCATTGAAGTATAAAAATACATCTTATTCAGTAGAGAGCTCAGTGTTGGAATTTAATTCTGAGTCCAGTGTTTACATACGCAGTATTTAAATCGGAGTTGATTGTGTTAACAGTCTGCATATCATCAAACTTAATTATCTTACAACTTAGTGTAAATCTTGCTATCAGACATTCCCTAAGTTGTTATAAATAAAATACAAAGAATGGCCAAAAGTCGGAATGTCTGCAACTAAACAAGTTATACTCATCACTCTCAGTCCAAACTAATTTGTTGACAATTTTCAAACCTTATCAATATAAAAGCTTCAATAACCAACTCTGTTAAATTCAAAATCAGGAACTCTACTTTAAAAGTAACCTTTTGTCCACATTTTACATTTTTGTTGATAGTTATATTGATTTTTGAAATTACATTTTTATTGTGATTTTGATTCATTTTCTACATGGGTGTACATTTTTTATTCGAATTTAGTGTTAAAAAACGAAGGGGGAAGTATTTTTCTAATCACCTTCTGTCCCTTAAAAAGCTGCTTAGAACAGTACCTTCTTTTTGGCCTAAAAGTTTGTGTGTGTAATTGATATTTGAATGTTAATGTATCAGATCACTTGTTTTAGCCTGTTATATGCCATGGGGAGTGATACACAGAATACCTTTAATATTGGTATGCTGTCACTAATCTACCCTAAAACAAACCTGCTTTCTGATGACTGTAATTATTTTAGAACCAAATTACAGACAGATACGAAGCATACAATTATTTAAAATTATTTTGTCAGTAATGAATTAGTTTTTATTTAAATTTTTTGCTTGATCAAAATGATTAATTTGATTCATCCTAGCCATATAACTAGTACTTTAACAAATGTCATACTGTTATGATTACATCATTTTATCTTTTACTTAAGGCTTCCACTTAGTTCTGATACACTGAAGGTGGAGTTTGTATCTATTCATACTGTACAGGGTGAGAAAGGTAGTCGTTTAAAACTATGCATAGTAATGTGGGTAGTACTGAGACAAATAATTTGGTATAGGACACATACTGTGTAAACGAACAGGAAACACCCTAGAATTATACTAGAAGTATGCATAATGTCTGCACCACTTGTTCCTGTGGTGGTTGCATTAAAAATAAACATTCGCCGTCTCGCATAAGATTGATAGCATGCATGTGTAGGTACGAAACAGACGAGAAAAATGCTGACTCATGATTGGTGTCGGCTGTTTTCATTTATTTTTGTACTAGCATGAAAATTGTACATTTGGACTAATTTAATTAGTCAATGGTGTAATTGTTGCCAGTTTCTATTATTCCTTGTTTAAAATTCTTTCTATTTCCTTGTGAGTTTCATAATGAACAATTAATATAAACTTGTTGAGAAAAATTCATAGTAAACAAAATGGCTGTCTTTGTTAACTCCTGTTTTTTTAAGAAATACAAAGAAGCCTTAAAGTAATGTAAACAAAAGAACTACAAAATTAAAAATAAAGTGATGAAACTCTGACATGTACCTTCAAGCAACCACACTAAATGGCCCATCGCAGACACAGAGCCTCACAATATGGAGAAGTCATTCTTCCTTGATTACGCATTCTCATGCTGCTAAGGACCCACACAGGGACGAGTGGTGAGGAGATTGAATTACTTGTCTCAGTCCATGTCACTATGTACTTCTTTAAACTGTTATCGTCCTCTCTCTGTAATATATGTTGTTGCTGAAATAGTTCTGATACAGAATAAATGTGCTACTTCATCCCAAAAATGTTATGAATCAAAATCTTCAGACTCCTTTGTTGACAGTAAAAAAATCGTGAAAGACAGCTAGGTGCTAAATTGTTGGTACAGTGTGGGAATCATTTTTTCTAAAATGAGTAACATCTGTATTCAATTTATCATAATCTGGTCTAACGGTCCAAACTCAAATCGCGAAAAATTTATGTAGGCCATGTACCACTTCCCATATGTATACATTTGTATAAATGTATGGTTAATATAATTTTCTCAATATATTGTAATGTAATTTGTAGCGATCTACAAGAGTGAAATTAATTTACAATAATGTTTCAGGCATGTTTACAAAAAGTGTACCTTCGACACAAAAATTAAAGCTCAAAGGTGGAGCTGTTGTTGATCCTGATTCCAACTTAGATGATATAGCTCATGTATATAAAAGAGGAAATGATTTGTATAGCGCTGTGCTTGGAATCACTGACATTCAGAGTGGGAAAAATTCCTATTATAAGTTGCAGCTTCTTACAGATAACAGAAAGTAATTATTTTTGTTAATTGATATTGATTTGTGTTTTTGCTTTAGGTTTTTTAATGTACAATTAATTTTCAGGTTTTGGGTTTTCCGATCTTGGGGGCGTATTGGTACAACAATAGGCGGCAATAAGTGTGATAAAAAATCTGATCTTCATGAAGCTATTGCTGAATTTGAAGCTTTATATGAGGAAAAGACTGGTAATAATTGGAAGCACAGAACAACATGTGAAAAGGTTCCTGGTCGAATGTATCCTATTGATATTGACTATGGCCAGGTTTGTTTTATATATATTATATTAATTGATTTGTATTAGTAAGTTTTGTTTTTGGAAGACAGGTTCCAATAAATTAACAGGCTTTTGAGATTATAATTTCAGCAATGCACAATTTACCAATATAAATTAAGATCTAGTATGTATTATTTACTGCATGTCAATAATATGAATTTTGATATTATAGAAAAATATCAGCATAACCATAGATGTATCAAGAATACTTATTATGATTTATGAAAATATATACTTGTATTTGTTGTAGAAGTATTGAAATCTGTATTTTTTTTATTCTCTCAAATTTAAATGTATATCTGTAGAGTGGCTTTGTTTTCATATTTTAAGGAAGAAGAATTGAATACCAAAGTAATATCAGGTGTGGAAAGTAAATTAAAGAAACCGGTTCAAGATTTAATCAGCATGCTATTTGATGTTAATACAATGAAGAAACTTATGTTAGAATTTGAGGTGAGTTTTTTAATGACTCTATTGACAAGTTGGACTTGTTTGTGGCATGAATCACAAGGAGTTGTATACAGTTTAACTGGATCTTGATAAAATAGAAATGTGAAGAATTTTCACCAATTGTGTTAAATACAATCTATTCAAAAAACGGGGGTGTTTGTATGCATCTCCCCAGCCCCCTTAAAGTCCTTGCCTCTTCCTAGACCCTTATTAAGAGAGAAAGTTGGTGGGCTAACTAGCTGTGCAGCAAATTTTGTCTGCACAGTAGTCAACTTTCTGATGAAGGGGGCGGTATCTCCAAAAATTCAAGTACTCTAAACCTCACTAGGTGTCTACCATCTATGAACCTCAGGTAAGTCATCTTCTTTCTATCTCTCTGTCCTTTCCCCATTAATTGTTAATATATATATATATGTGGGATAAGTGACGAAGTCACGCATTTGATAATTGGATAGAAAGAAAGATAGAAATATTTGGGAGAAAGGCAGGAAATTCGCTCTTTGAATCATATGTACGGCATATATATATATACATACATACATTATTATCACTATTTTATATGAATATTTTGACCGTTTCAGCTTGATTTAGAGAAAATGCCTCTGGGGAAATTAAGTAAACGCCAAATTCAACAAGCCTACAGAGTACTGACGGAGCTTCAGGAGTTGGTTAAAAAAAATGGCTCAAAAACTCAATTTATTGACGCATCGAACAGATTTTATACACTTATTCCACACGATTTTGGGGTTGATAATCCACCTGTTCTGAGCACCGAAGATGTTATAAAGGTATATATTTTTTTTCTCAAGTGCAGTTTGTAATAAACATTTTCTCTTTCACTCTTTTGACAGCCAAACTCACATTTGATATTGTGATCGTGACATCAATTTGTTAACCACATGTGATTACTTTCTTAATCTTAGGATTCGTGTATTTGTGGAGAGTTCAGTAAATAAATAATCTGTCATTAAGTAATAATAAATAAACAATACAGTCAATTTATTTAATACATTACAACGTTTCAACCATATTTGTGGACCTTGTCAGGTAACTACAAAAACAACGATAAATTTGAATGTAGAATATTTAATTAAACTATTAAAAGGATCATTTTCATTTACATAATAAATAAAATAGACTTGCATTTTAAGTGGATAATGTGTATTTATGAGTCCTGTGACGGTTATGGCTGAACTGAATTGTAACTGTGACTAAACATTGTAGGCTGTTATTTTCAAGAATGGCAACCAAAATAATATAAAAATGGTATATTTTGTGTAAATTACTTATGCCATCCTTCACATTCAGTGCATTAGGGTTACACCTAATATAGAGCATTTTGCTCATCAGTCTTGATGATTAATTAATCTCCTCATCCAAAACATCAAAATTATGATTTTGAAGATTTATATCTTTTATATATATAGTTCATTTAGGGATGGTGATATCAGTTCTTGACCATTATTGTTCTTTGCTGACGTTTGTTCATATATTTTATAATTTGTACTAAATATATTTTCAAAGTATTCTGTCCATCTTTTTAGGTCGGGAGCTTGATGTGAGATGTTATCTTTTTTATCTTTACACAACAAGGGTACACTAGTATCATGGTGTTCAAAATATTTGACTCCTTTAAAAACCTTTATTGCATCCTTTTCCTTAGAATTCTCTTTTTGTTTTTTCAAATTGTGTTGGCCTCTGTTCTGATACAGTTATGTAAATCCAAAAAGGCTCTTGTCTGTACTGCCTAATTGTAATCTCTATTTTCTATTGCATTATATTCCTACAGTTGTCATCCTGCCACTCATTATGATGAAGTTTTGCTTAGGTATGAATTATTTTAGCTGCATTGTCAGTTATCGTTTGTTGCATTTTACCCCATGCTTATTGAACTCTTAATTCCTTCCCCCCTTCCATTTTGTTTCTTGTATGGCTACAGTTTCCATATTTGTTTTGTTAATTTGATCTTCAAGCTACTGCATTTTTCCTAGTAGCAGTAATGTCTGGACATTCCATGTCCCAATTCATATCTTATTCTTAGTCCTTTTCACATGCCTTGGTCCAAATCCATTAATCCGTCTGGTATATCTTTGGTGTGCCATTTTAGGTGGTAAGTTTTTACAGAGGGAACTGGCCTTATGTCAAACCCCCAAGGCATGGAGGACCTGAGATTTTCTTTTCGGGGTTTACTCCCATAGAGAGATGGCCTTCAGTGCTGCTAAAGATGTCTCTCACACCTTTGTTTTTCTTTTTGGAGCTTACTCCCTTAGTCTTTGAGGTTTCAACCTCCCTGCAAGGCAGTGATTCCCTCTTATTTAACTCTTCCACCAAGTTGAGGTCTTCATCGCAACTCCTTACAAGGCACTATCAGCTGGGCCAGCTTAACCAAGGTTTTTTTATGGGGGGTGTTACTCCTCCCCTTTTTGAAATTTTGCATATTACGTTTCACAGGGTAAATTATCTTTGTTAAAATGTTAATTTATTTTTTATAGGTCCAATAATTGTGAAAATGTTTGTCACAGAAAAACTCACACAAATCTAAAGAATTGATAATTATAAACAAGTTAAAAACTGGAGAACTTAAGTGGTAGGCCTAATCAAAGCCTGGCTGTACTGAAAACTGAAATAACTTGATTATTATATTTGGCTAGGAATTTACTGTTGTGGCAATTTTTATTACACCATCTTTTCAATCACATCAATTGTCAGTATATAATCCGCTGTCTTCTTACTCACCCCTCATCAATTAGCGTGGATATTAAAATGTATAAAAGCATTACTTCAAAATTTGTAATTGCTGACTATCGTGTGTCCATTGGACACATTATGTGGATGTTTTTAGTAAAACTTTAATTTGAAAGCTGTAGTTTGATGTTGTTTCAATTAATTTAATATTTGTGTTTTAATTAATGGTCTTGTACACTTTTTGGGCACAGTAGCAAATTCTGATTTAAAACTGTCACACAAATGTCCTCTGGTTTAACCAACTGAATTGGCAACTGGCTGGGGTCCCAATCCTGTATTGGTGAAGAGGGCTTCCGCCATACTGAAATGCAAAACTTTTCTATAAAAGTAAACAAGGTATTGACATTTTTACTTGTGTTTGTAATATTACCACGACTGTTTCAGCAAAAAATAGAACTCCTTGACAGTCTATTAGAAATTGAAATAGCATACAGTATGCTAAACGATGCTAACAAAGCTGGAAACAGTGACAAGCATCCTGTTGATTCATACTATGAACAACTTCAGGCAGATATAGATGTTCTGGATAAAAATACGGAGGAATTTAGTCTCCTCCAAAAATATGTTAGCAATACACATGCAGCAACTCATGGCCAGTATGAGTTGGAAATATTGGAGGTAATACATAAAGACTACTTAAATTTTATTGTTTTGTAGTTGTAGAACTCTAATTGATATTTTCCTCTAAAGGGATTGTGGGACAATAGATCTTTTCTGTTGATAAACAATATTGCAGAATACAGGTTAATGTTATGTTTTTCCACTTAATTGTTGTAATTATGGTATGCCACATAATATATTAAAAATTTTTATTGCAAAGTGATGTTTGTACCCATTTGTTTGTACATCACAGGTATACAAAGTACGCCGGTATGGGGAAGACAAAAGATATAATGCATTCAAGAAGTTACCTAATAGAAAATTGTTATGGCATGGGTCAAGACTTACAAATTTTGCTGGAATCATATCTCAGGTATGTTTTGTAATAAATAAAAGAAACAATTTTAAAGACTGTGCTTTATTTATTTTTTTAATTTATCATTTGCAGGGTCTTCGAATTGCACCCCCAGAAGCACCTGCTACAGGTTACATGTTTGGTAAAGGTATCTACTTTGCTGATATGGTTTCAAAATCAGCAAACTATTGTTGCACATCACCAAATAATCCTGTAGGTTTAATGTTGCTCTGTGAAGTAGCTCTTGGAAACATGTAAGTACATAATATATAGAATAATAAGTGGGTAGTTAGCTTATGAGGTTTGTTCGAAAAGTAACTGTAATTTTGTGGGTTGTATTGGTCTGATTTGTGCAATTTTTCATTTTTGTTCCTGTACATTGTTAGCCCTATTGGATTGGATATTTAATCTGTTGTCAACTAATAAAAAAAAATTACACGTTTTGGTATCATTGGTGATTACCTTTTTAAAAAAAAAATTGATCAGAAAATTTGCACTAAATTTTATTAGAAAAATGAAATGAAGTGTATCATGTTTTAGAAACCTTTAATATTTTTTATGGGCAGTCTGCTAAGAGTAAATCAAATGTTAAGTGTGTTGAAAGGCTACTCAAGAAGGCTGAAAATATGTGCAAATTGCCCTGGAACATCAACAGTTCATGAAAATAAAAAGTGAAATAAATGATTACGAAATCATTGAATCACAATCGGAGAAGTCGCTGTTGATGATCAGGAGGCTCATTGCACAAAATATTTTAATTTGTTTCATGTATAAAACAAAAATTGTTGAATTTTGAGCAAAAACAGTGGTGAAAGGAAGTTCCTCAGAGATCATTTAATGAAGTTAATAATTAGTTACATTATCCGACTATTTGATACAATATTGGAACCTCATTTGGTGAATTTTAACTATAAAAATTCAAAAGAAATATGTATAATACAATTATCTGTATGGTAAAAATTACTAAAAGAATCGATAAATTAAGGAACATGAAAATTTAGAATTGCCTGTCACATATGCAAAGAGGGTGATGTGAATGGTAAAACCAAATGTTAGCATTCAGGTTACCAATGTAAAGCTTCACAATAGTGAAACAAAAAGTTTATAATAGAAGAGAAACTTAAAATTTTGTTTCAACTACTTGTGTCATCTTTAACGTTAATAGCCACTTTGTAAGATCTGATGTGAATGTCACTCATCAGTCTAAAATAAGAGTACATTCAAAATCTAAAAAAAATTACATTGTTATGGACTAAATAATTTTGTACATTACATTTTTATGTTCATAGAAGTGTATTTCTAATGAGTGTTTGGTTTGACGAATATAACAGGAATTGCAGTCTTATCAGTTAATTTAGTATACAACTTTGCTAGCATAGATGTGATTGAAAGTTCATCACCAAAAGAGCTTAACTCTTTTGAAAAAAGTTCCACAAGTTGTTGTTTGAGGCTTAAAAGATGTGCTGGGATGAGGGTATATCTATTTGGGACTATTTTGAAGGGGATAACATTATTGTAGAAAAAAAAAACTAAAAATGAAAATTACAATTACTTTTTGAACAGTGTGTGAAGACCTTCCTGGTATAAATAATTGATAAAGCATTCTCAGGTTTCCATTTGGGTTAAATATATATGCAATATTTCCACTATGTAACTGCCACTGACATCAGGTGAATTGCGCTTACGATTTTCTTCAATCTCTTGATTTCACCAACATTTATTTAAATCTGGCAACAATTCTCAGATCCTTGACAATGTGCAATATATTTCCAATTATTGTTATTCAGTCAGCTATGCTGACACACAATCCATACATGCCAACCAAATTACATATATGATAATGTGACTGTAAAATGACTTCGTAAAAGTAATAAAATTCTTCCTGGAAAATTTCAAGAAGAGTTATAGTCTATGCTTCTTATCTAATAATAACATAAAATCTGAGAATGTTTTATTCATAGAATAAAGTAATTTGTGTGTATTAAATTCTTTGTGAAATACACATTATTCAGTTGAATTTTATAACATTTAACACATGTCGCAAACAACAAAGTTGGTCACACACTTGGCCATTCAGTGTCTGTAGAGTGTTGGAAGTTGTGCAAATCACTGACATTCAATGATTTTATGTATATATTTTTATGCTACAATTAACTTTGTTATAAAATTTCTTATAAATAATTATGAATCAGTTGATTATTGAACTAGCCATATTTATTGTTTCAAAGTGAATAATTTTTTTTAATATTTCTAAATAAATGCATATTTAATAATCTTCAATTCTATGATATTTTGTAATACTATAAACTATATGAGCGTTGGCAATATTTAATTTCAATGGTGATGGGTCTGTACACACAGGAAAATTCTCCCATTGTTTTGTAATTCTCAATTTTATGATTGTATTCTGTTTAACTTTCTTTTTTCAGTATTTATTTTGTTATAAAAAATGTAAGAATTACATTTAGTCATGATCAAACAGTTAAAAGAAACTTTTGTGATATTCTTTCATACACTTTCTCATAATCACAGCAAAACTCTAGAACATTTGTTGATAAATTCCTATCATCCCATTATTATATTCATTATACAATTATTTTAAATTAAGTATTTTTGGACTTGTGAAAATAAAAACTATTTAAAGCTTTGATTATTGAAGTTCCTAGATTTAATTTCTACTAAAATCTTCTTCTATTGAAGGTATGAGCGGCATCAAGCAGATTATATTGAAAAATTGCCAAAGGGTAAACACAGTACAAAAGGTTTGGGTCGTACTGAACCAGATCCTGAAGAAGTTGCAACAATAAAGAATGGAGTTGAAATTCCTCTTGGTAAAGGTGTTCCCACAAAGAAGGACAATGTTTCACTTCTTTATAATGAGTATCCTTTTAATAAATATATTCGCTCCAATTTGATATGTATAATATTCATAACCTCATACCTGTTGACTGCACATTTAATTTCAACCACTGGTCATGCATTTAGATATCCTGTCACCTTAACTGGCATGATTTAGTTCAAATGTAACTTGCTCACTTTACTGTTCATATTGGCAACCCAGTTAATGTGGGGAAGTGTGTGGTTGTGGTTTACAAGGGTGTTGCAGGGGTTTAGAGGACTTCTGAAGGCAACCCTTGGGTAGGTGTGGAGTATTGGAGTTAGTCTCTGTAGTCCAGGAAAGTAGTTTATTTCCAACTGAATTGTATTTATGTTGTTGTGTTCGGTCCTTTGACTGGTCTGATGCAACCCTTTATTCTAACCTATTCTGCACAAGCCATTATATTGCTATACAACTACCACATCCTAAGATGGTAGACACCTTGTGAGGTTTAGAGTACTTGAATTTTCGGAGGCACCTCCCCCTTCATCAGAAAGTTAGGAAGACATTTCCATTGATCGGCTAGCCGAGTCTTCCTCTAACCACTACCTACTTCCCCAGACTACGTAAACTCAACTCTTTCCTCCGCCTTGCCTACACTGGACTACAATCCAACCCGGACATGAAGAACATCCTCTCGACCATACTACCCACTTGTCCAAGGGTTGCCTTTAGGCGCCCACCCAACCTCCGTAATATCCTGGTCAGACCCTACAAACCCCCCCCACCCACAATTGGCTGCAGACCGTGTGGGAGAAACAGATGCCATGTCTGCCCAATACTCCCACCTACCATGACCTTCCAGAACCCCACCAACAGCACTACATACAAAATTAGGGAAAACATAACCTGTCTGTCCTCTCACACCATCTACAAAATAAACTGGTGACCTGGTGGGGTCAATTGTTTATGACCTAAGTTAGCAGCGCAGCAAATTTTTGCTGCTCAGTCGTCGGCTATCCGATCACTGGAAAACAAAATTAATTTAACATATTAAAACCTGTTATGATTAATAAAATTATTATATTTTATACAAATTACACTGTAAAGATTGTTTCTGTATCGGTGTTTGTTGCCTTACATGATTGTGGTTAGAATTGAGATTTGTAAATAATTAAATATATTAATATTATTAAACATATTTTTGGGAAGTTTTTACCTTAACCAATTGTACAGATACATTGTTTATGATGTTGGTCAAGTCAATATTCAGTATTTACTGAAAATGAACTTCAAGTACAAATATTGAGTGTGTGTTGCAAACATTGACTGTAGAGTTGATCCAGTGAACTGGAAATCCTATTGGCAGCTTGATTTCCATAGTTAACCAATAAACTTAAAATATATTTGTATTCAATTAGGTAGGAAAGAGGGACAAAGAGCAGACTTTGACTAGTCATTGCTTACTATTGATTTAAAGTAAATCAACTGCTGCTCTCTGTCCCCGTTTCTTATCAAAATTAACTATTTTGACTTCTTTCCTTGCTTCATATATAACCCTGAGTACTATAATTGTTTCAATATTGCAACAGTTTTAAAATTTTGATTTGCTATCAATTTAGACTATTTTACAGTTAAAAGACTGACTTTTTCATCTCATGTTGTAAGTGATACTTAATATTAGGAACTTCAACTTTATTCTTGTTGCAATTTTTTTGTAACATTTGAATTTTTTTATATCTAACTTCAGTTCCTTTAGTAAGTAAATGTGTAACTTTTTTCTGTGATACTTCATATTTTTAAACCAGTAGAAAAGTTTGTTACTTTATTTTTAAGTTACTTTTAAAATAATATAATGTAAAAATAAATTTATACCATCTCATTTCTAATTGCAGGAAACATTTAGTTTTGCTATCAGTTGTTTTCTTACTTGCTTTTGATGTTCCATATTTCATAATATGTATATTACATCAAATATTTACGAGATGTTATGTTGGTACCCATGTGTCCTCTGTTGAAATTTAAATGAATGAATCATTTAATTATGTATTCTATTTAATGTACCTCTTAGTTCAATTTTCCATGTATACAATTTAAATAAAATAATGCTTTCACTCTGTTTTTCTTTGAACCTCAATATTTAAGTTATACAGAAAGATCCATTTGTGCTGTGGAGATTTTAGTGAAATAGAATGCATCTGTGTTATAGAGAAAAATTTATTATACAATAAAGAGAACAAAACATCTAGAATAGAAGTTGCAAATATTTTGTTTTATATAGAACGTAAAAAATTTGATGATTAATGGAAAGTATTAGATATCTATTTTTGTACATTATAGAAGTTACCCCTGGAAAAAATTAAAACAAAACTTCACTTTTCAACTAATCATTTTATTATTAGCATATTTTAAGTTACATCAACAGCTAAGGTCATTTCATCTGTGGCTAATTTCACCATTTTGGGGATCTAATTTTCATTGTAAGGGTTACTCAGTTTGGGAACACAAACCCTTGCCAGGAATTTTAAGCCGGGATCTCTGTGGTATGAAGCAGTGACACTACCACAGAGGCTCTTTTTATTATTTTTTAAATATATTTATGTAAATAATTATTAAAAATACATTATCTTGTATCTAATATTATAGATGGTTTGTGTTTAATATTCAGACTTTTTTTTAAGACATTCACATATTTCGGAACTGAGTTTTTAAATCCGTTGACGTGAACAGAGGGCACTTGAGTTAGCTTGCTTGATTTCTTGTGGCATTAGTTTACTTTTTATAAACATTTAAGTGTGAAAATACATTCTTATTCAGTTGAAAGCACAATGAGTTTACATACATGGTATAAATCAGAGTTGATTGGGTTAATATCAGTCCCACAATTTTCATTTGAGATATATATATTTCTTTCCCCTGCCTAAAGGAATTACATTTATGCCAAATTGTGAGAATAGAACATCTGATAAATCTTTTGCGCAGTCTAAATAGAAAGGTATAATGAGCTTTCTGAATGTTAAAGAACACTGGAAAATTAGTTGAACTTTGGTCTCCACTGTTGGCTCATGATGGTACATGTTAAATAAATTTGGTTTATTATTTATATTGAATATTCAGATTTACTGGGTAATCATCTGCTTATTTGTGAAAACTAATTCTATGTCTAAATTGATAAGCTACTGAAAAATGAGCATAACATGAATCTAGAGAAAAATTTAAGATTGTGGAAATATTACCAGCAATATAGTAACATTTGTATTATTTATGTAAATAATAATGAAAAATTCATTCTCTTGTATCTATGATTCTTTCAAGTGCAAATCACAGGCATTTAAGCGTTGCACTAGGTTGAAAATTGTCAAACAAAATAAAACTAGATTGTTTTGAGAAATTAGACGTGTTAGTTTTTGTGTAAATGGAAGCAATGAAAGTAATTATTAATTGACCTGATATCTATTCTATAGAAAATTAATTTGCCTTCAATATTGTGCATTACTGGTGTCACACTCCTGAAAGAATACTTCATATAATGTTAAATATTTACAAATATCCCCTTTTGACTCAGAATAACCTGTTTAAATTACTCTCAACTTATAAATTGATGTAAGGCTTTGATGGCTAAATGTATTTCTCATTTGTTTTAAGTTTTATCAATTTGCATTCTGCAATGCTGGTCACACAGCTTTCACTTGCATAATTATGAGTATTGTAAAATTGTTTTGTCAATATACATCAGCAGATTTCACAATTGTTATACTTTCATACTGTGTTTTTTTTTTTGTATTGTGAAGTAAAACAATTGGAGAAACTTACTGAATTTGTCAAATTGTGTTAGATCATGAATGTTTTTAACCTCGTGTATAGTTTTGAACATATAGTTGAAAAACAGATTCACTGTGGTCATCAAGACAATTGAAGTCAACCCATACAGGTCACATTGAGTTTGTAGTGACAAATGAAATACCAATTTCAGCTAATAAAATAAAAAGTGTTTAGGTTACAATTGTCAGCCACATCATAAAACTATCACATACAATATATTCAGTATTTATTACACAAATTTAAAGCTCTGAATCTCGTCTGGAATCGTCATGATAATACTTGCTTAGCGACTTATTTTTTATTTACATCTGGTTAAAACATTCATATAAACTTTTTCTTTCACATTTTCCCTTAAATTGTTGTAAATTATTTATAGTACTAGCATTAACTTTTCAATGTGTCGTTTTTGAGGTATTTGGCCCACTGACTGCAGTTCTTAAATTTTCCACAATTAGTCACTCTTGCAATTCATATACTTTTTGGAATACTTATGAACAATAAATTTCTGTGAAGGCTAAATTATGTCGGCTTAAAAAGCTGTGCTATTCATTCTCATTAAATTTTTTTTCTCCATAGTAATTATAGTATGTTGCTTTTTGTGTAGTATTACTGTTATTTTCTTCATACAGATGTCAATTAATTTTGTCAATAAAGAGAGAATTTGTGAGTCATTTATTATTACTACATAGTTCTCAGACTTTAAAATTTATAAAAAATATAGATTGCCAATAAGTCAGCATATAAGATTATTAATTTTTGTTCAAAAACGTTTTGTCTCATTTTTGAGGCTTTCTCATGCATACTATAAACATAATATTGCAAAGAATTAAATATGGGTTCTATGTCACAACTTTTTAATGTATATATATAACATGGTTCAAAACTTACAAATTTATCATCTTAACTCCCTCAGCCAAAAATGATTATTGATTTATTAAATCCTTAAGCCTATCAATCTTTTTTTTTTTCTTTCAAAGTTCTCACATGCTGAGACACTACCCATTTTGGAAGGTATAAGTGCTGGGGTTGAAGACCTTGAACTAAAACTGGTGGAGACACAAGAGAAGGGAATTCTGCGACCCCCACTGCAAACTTGCCCCCAGTCATTTGGAAAGGTGTGCCCAACCTACCTGTTACAGGTTTTCCCTACATCTCTTTAGGTGAAACACTGATCCTTGTAACTATAGCCCAGGGGCCCTAGTCAACCTTCCTATGCTATTAAATAGGAGTTCCCTGTTTCAGGGTCACCCTCATGTAGCCTGTTTACACATTCAGATTTGTAGAAAGTTGTGTTGCCTTTCTGATGGTCACCTCTTGTGTAGTCATTGTTCAGACATCTGAATGGGAAACTATTTTTACTTGGAAAGATGCAATCATTTAAAGTTGTATAACTATGGTCACTTTTGCCTAGCATTGAACCAGTCATAGATCATTTCCATTATGCTTCAAGCCAATTAAGTCATCTGTTAACCTTCACTATGATGCTTTTTTGTCCTCCGTTGCTATCTCCCATATTTGGTGGGAAGGATTGCTTTATTAACAAAGACGCCTAATGGGGGACTTGAAACCCCACACCAGTTCTCTGGCATATTCAGGATCCAGAGAAGTCATGTACACAATTGCAAACAATATATAGTTCAGTAGTTTTAATCAATTGTATCTTAAAGAACTGATACATATACTGAACTTTCAGATATGGCTGATCATGAAAAACATTCATCACAAAAGTTGTTGGTATTCTTTTTAATATCAATTTCCATTAATGTTTGAAAAATTACATTACTTTTCTTTGTGGAGTGGATCCATAACAGATTAATATAATACTAGTTTTATTCAGCAACACTTCTAGTTCTAGTTATACTCAGGAATTTCAACACACTAAAGGCTTAAGATAAAATATACAAGTGTCTCTTCAATATATTTAAAACATTGCCCGTTAAAAAACACTTTTTGATTTAAAAAAAGGTGAATCAGATTTAAAAGTATTAGAAGTCTTCTCCATATTTTCGGGTTAAGACTCATTCAGTCAACATGTAAAAGTAAATGAGACAATCCATGAACCACATTAGTATTGAAATGAATCATCATCTGTATAATACAAAAGGATGGTAAACACTTTACACATATAATGCAATGGATATGAATTCTAGTTCCATATAAATATTTCATAAAATTATTCTTCTGTGATATTCTTTCCTATTAAATTAATATGTTGCAGCTTGGAATCTTCAGAAGTTAAACAAGAAACCTCATTGAAAACAACCAAGGCAGATTGTTCCATCATCGTGTTCCATAAATCTGTAACAAACATTGTTTAGAAGTTTGTCACAACTAGAAAATACAATAGAAAATGCGATCATACATACATGTTCATTGAACACTTTTTACAGAATTCATCTGCACACTTCATGCACTTGGAAAGACAACTTCTACATAAACTCTTATCACAAAATGAACATTTATCATTAATAACAACAGTTTTGCACTGACCACATAAGTCCAAATTTTTGGGCTGAAATTAAAAAATATATTAATCATACAAGTAATTTCAACCATTAAATAAAAATTAAACAATAGTTTTGTCTACAAACACATTCCTTCAATATTTTGTTGACAAACTTTATGTTCATTTAAAAAACAAAAATTAAATGGAAAGAGAATAAATCATATAATGAAAACATGTACAAAAACTATTGATTTTTACTATAAATAATTAAAGCACATCAGCTTTTTTACCATTTCTACATTCAAACTACGATAACTTCACAATACTCCCAAGTCTTACCTTGACAAGACCGACCGACTGTATATGACAGCTCTTATCCAAGAAGGTCTGTTTGTACTGTGTTACTTTACTGTCAACGTTAGAGTCTACAGACTTTTTTGAGTTATAAAACCGAGCATCCGTTAAGTCTTTGCTTTTTTTGTACAGAAGAGCTCTCGTTTTATCTATAAAGCGACACATTAATAAATATTATACATTGTCACCTTAATATTAGCGAACTAATAGAAGGCAATATTTTACCATAGATAGATTGCATGCGGTGTTCCATCAAAACTCCCATGTTAACTTCTTTCTCACTCACGTGTATCTTACACTGAGGTAGAAAATCATATTCGAATGGGAAAATTCTTTTAGGCATTTTCCTAACAAAGAAACATTACACTAACAAAGCGCTATCCCACTGTCACGCAATCTGACAGTACTTGGTCCCGCCAATTCGCACAAAAACTGACAAAAAACGATCAAAGTAACATACTAGTAAGATATATATACTCAACAATGCTGAAAAAACAAAAGTATACAACATACTCTTTGTTATTGAAATATATACATTTTTATTATTCATCTTACAGAGTATGTTTTCTAGTAGTATTTCATTTTAATTTCCTTAAAAATTTCCAATGCGTAATATACAAGCTGACAGGTTTCTCAAAAAGATACTTCTGCGATTTTTTTTAATCTATGTTAATTTTGTGATGAGATGATCAGGACGCATATTAAATAACCACTAAAGGTAGCCTTGTCATACATTATATTATTAGGTACCTGAAGGTCAATGGCCAACCGCGGTACGTGAGCCCCGTGCTTAATTTAATAAGAATTTACCTACTTATATAATTTTATTTTAAACATTTGCTATCAAAAGAAATTTTAATCGTTGGTATTGATATTAGACACTTTTGGCTAGTTAGTTTCCTGACCTCTGGTTTATGTCATATAATTACCCCTTTTCTTTATGTTATGTGGCCTTGGTATTAACACTGTATTTATTTAACTGCTTGTCATTATTGTTCCTGACTCTCTCACTCTATGAATTTATTATCTTCGTCTTTAGACCCATGGCCATCTTTGTCTTATCCATTAGTTGTCGGGTTCTTGGACATTTCTACTGTTTTCCCACTTTTTCAGATAGCCCCGTCACATTATTCATATTTCAAATGAATTATCTTAAAACTGCGAAACCGAATTCGAGATTTTAAATATTTTTCATTTGTATTTGACGAAAGTACAGACTTTTCAGACTGAGTTATACTTGTAATTCCATTTCAAGTAACTGAAAAAACAACAGGGGAATATATATTCCATGTTGTTAAAACAAACTAATTGGATCTTGAATTTGTTTATGGAATATCAACTGATGACGCACCTGCTACAATGAGTAAAGAAAAGGAAATATTAATTAACTAGTCGATAAAATCAAGTCCAACAACAAAACAAAAATCTCCAAAGGAGATGATTTAATTTTTTGATTCTTCAACAAAATGTATGTGCCCAAGTATCATCGATGAATCACATTATACGAGTAGTTATAAAAACAAGGAATTCCCACAGGGATGAACTTATTTATTGGAAGTTTCCATAATTATATACAAGAAGTCCCCTTTAGGTCCTCGCAGAGAAAATGAAACAACTCGATATTGTCAGTCAAATTCTTTATTGATCAGGAGTTTTCGACACTATTGGTCATAATCATCTGAAATACAATTTACATCAACTTAGAGACAAGAATAATGGCAAGCTCAACACAGATCTTGTATATACAGTTGCCTATTTCAGGATCATCATCATGCAGCTTGTCACTCCAAAAAATATATATATTCATCTCATTTTCATATTGATATCCAGTCGACCACAGAATTTTTGTAAACAGAAACAACAGAATAAAAAATAATAACTGGTCAGGAAATTGGAATTTTTTAACTTGAGAAATTTGTCAGAAAAAAATTGTGACCGCTTTTGGTTCAATAGTTGTATTTTCGAAAATTAAATTGACGTAACATAAAAACACGCTCGAACACAATGGATAGTAACAAATAATATTTTTGTATCAGAAAGTTAAATAGGAGTTTCTGAAAGTACATTTTCTCCTTAATTTAAATATGTAATCGGATTTTCCCTATACGAAAGGTTTCCGAGAGACAGGTATTTGAAATATCATACATTTCTAAATAGCTTATATACAATATTAAAATATTCTGACTCAGCTAGAAAGTAAGAAATGACGATCTCCTGCTATATTTCGCCCTTCAACAATTATTGACTATTAGGATTCAAATTTCCATTGCTGAAATCTCCTGATGGAAGTTTTCCCAGTGCTCATTGCACACTGCACGAATACTTTCTGGGAAGGTGCGAGTGCAGGAAGTATACTTTTGAGGACATATTACTACTCAATTCTTTATAAGATAGTTGACAACATTACGGTAGTTTTCCGACTTTCGATTTTCCAAGAAACCGTGAGTTATTGGTGGACCATCAAAATGTTTTAATATTGTGTAGCTAAGAATGTATAAAATATTACTGTTTGAAATTATAAATTCAAGTATATCAGAAACCTTGTGTGACAGAGAAACAATTATACTAGACTATCAATTCAGCTTCCGTGAAAAAAAAAATCCACAATACAGCGTCACATAGAATCACAAATAGCATCAACAAAAGCCTTGAAGAAAAGAAATTATACAACGCTATCTTCCTAGATGTCGCCCAGGCTTTTGATAAGCTCTGGCACACAAGACTCCTTTTCAAGATCAAAAAAGCCTTCCCTAATTCCTACTACCACCTGTTGAGATCATACTTGACAGAACGTCTCTTCCAAGTAAAATTCAACTCTAGCTACTATAATTACCAACCCGTACAATCAGGAGTGCCTCAGGGTAGTGTGTTGGGTTCTTTGCTCTACCTGGCCTATACTACGGATCTACCAACTACGGACAATAGTTCCATTGCAACATTTGCGGATGATACAGCCTTACTACCTGTAAATACTGACCTGGTTGTTGCAAAACCACCCGGACCTATTACTTATCTGGATAAAGATATGGAAAATAAAGATAAACTAGAGCAAATCAATACAAGTCACGTTCACCACAAGACGTATAACGTGCCCTCCGGTCTACTTCAATAACATTCTAATTTCAATAACGAACGAAACTAAGTATTTGGGTTTACGTTTAGACCAAAAATTGACTTGGAAAGAATATGTCCAAAAAAACGACAGCAAATAAATCTAAAATTAAGGGAAATGTCTTGGCTAATGGGAAGAAAATCAAAATTAACTTAAGACAGTAAAATTTTATTTTACAAATGCATCATTAAGCCCACATGGACTTACGGCATAGAATTGTGGGGATGCACCAAACCATCAAATCAAAAAATAATTCAAAGAATACACTCAAAAATACTACACACAATCACCAACACACCATGGTTTGTTTCCAATTCCATATTACAAGATCCCATTCATCACTGAGGCAATCAAAAGACTAACGATACACTGAGCTAATGGTAGAACACAAAAATAGGCTAATAGCCGAAATAATCTACCCTCCTGAAACACAGAGATCTTGGCCCACAGATTTGATTCAGCTAGACAGAAACAAGTAAAAAAATATACAACATTGAACCCCTAGGGAATCGTCATTGGACAATCACCCTATTCAGGTTTTAATGCGTACATTTATAATATTTACTTATTGCACTGTACTGCAGATTGTAATTAACAATTTAAATAAACAAAAAAATTGAAAACACGACAAGGAACTGCATCAAGTACAACTATTTGTATTCGAGGTACAAAAATCATTTTGACCAACCAGTATTTTATTCTATTTCATTTTGAAAATGTTATATATTTCTTCACCATGTGTGTTTATTATAGTTATTATATTATCAATGCTTATGTATAAGAATAATAGTAAAAACAATAATAATAACTCATTCTGTTTTAAATTATCACTCCAAAAAAATTTCTGTAGTGGGTCCAAATCCAATACGGGTATATATAATTTTATATGAGATCCGTAATGTTGTGATGTATTTCGTATGGCCCGCTAGATAATTGAATATGTAATATTTTTTCATGTGACATTCATTCTTATTAGCTATCCAAAAACAAGACGATATCAAACGCAAATTATTTTTACTATTCCTACGTCATTCCTTTAATCTTAATATTTTCTATCATGTTCAATACTCCTCCGCATTTACTATATGTTAAACAAGTTATTTACTTCTTATTAACTGTATTTAAAATTTTTCCTCTTAAATAAATCTTCAAGATCACATTTTCATATTTTTGGTATTTATTAAGATAGAATGTTAAATTAGCTGATTTTTAAACTTGAGAGACGCTAACTACATTTTTCCAAAGATGCTTAGTTAAAAGTTGACGCTTGTAAGTGCCGGTAGTAAAGCGGCCTCTTCAATAATACCCGAAGGGTTTTAGAACAAAAGGCAAAATTAAGGTAATAATTATGACCTCACCGAAAAATTACAAGAGCTGATTCTAGTAATTATGATGTATAAAGTTTTTCTTTTCTGTACTTTCAATTTTGTTCCATTTTTAAGTGCAAGTGTCATTTTTCAGTCTTCAGAAACGAATTCGATCAAAAGCTAGTATACTGTATTGCCTTTAATTTAACAATTGGAAAGTATTATTTTGAGATTGTTAGGGGGGGGGCATCGCTTGAATTTTTGTGGAATGCGTCGGAATTTTATCGTAAAATAGGTTATGGAAGCTGTTTTATATAAACATTATGCATACATTTTGGTTTTCAAAATAATGTTCAGACATAGTTATTATATTAATAGTTAACAAATGTGGTTAATATCTGTTAATGACTGCTAATTATGTACATGAAGTAGTGCAACATAATTAATGTGTTAGACAAAAACATAGTATTAGAGTAGTAGTCTGGCATTTAAGAATTATCTCCTTCATTAAAGCAAGATGACAAAAAAAAATTAGGAACAGGATCAGTTCATATAAACGCTCTAAAATTGATAATTCAATAACTCTTGTCAATAGAAGTATTGTTAGGAAAATGTTTTAAATAATCAAGGTAATGATATGAAAATAAATACATACATTAAAAACATTGAATATATTAGAATTGGCATTTCGAATTTTCTTGGACACCAACACATGTAAAGCTTCAGAGAAACTATTTCTGCATACTGGCTCTAAAATATTGAAGTACTGTTTACTATAGAAAAATCGTCTAAGATTCGTCTCATGCTACCCTATCTTGCGCAAGCCTTTTCACTTCTTTACAGCTATTACACCAATATCCCTAATCTGCTTAGTGTATTCCATCCTTGTCCACCCTCAGTTAACATCCTCCATATTGCTCACTTTTCCCCTATTCTGTTTAGAACTTTCTCGTTTGTGATTCTATCCACCCATCTGATTTCAGCATTCACCTATAGCACCACATTTCAAAGGCTTATATTCTTTTCCTTTCCCCCAACTTCTATTGTCCATGTTTTGCACCCATATAACGCCACGCTCCATACGAACATTTTTAGCAACGATTTCCTAATATTCACACTTATATTACCTGAAAATAAATCCCTATTTTTCACGAAAGCCTTCCTTGTGTGTGCTATCCTACTCCTTATGTCTACAAACTCAGTAGGGCCTGATAATCATTTAGAGTCCCCATCAAGTTCTGTGATACTGGAATACATATTTTGTATTAGTTAACCAGAATATCTTTTGGTATACCTTCCTGGTGCTTTATCACTATAAAATTTTCATAATGCAGAAAAAAATACTTAAAATATTTGAGGAATACCTTTGTTGCTACCAACAAAACCACTATTCCTTGAATTAATTGTTTTACCAGTTCCATGTATATGTGTACTAGAGACTATGCTTTGTAAATAGTAAAATATATTTACTTATAATATTGTTTCATACAATACAAGAATGACAAGATTCAGCTGACCCATAAAATACTAAAAAAATGCCAAATAAGATTGAATTATTTTGTATAATAAATTACTCCTAGAAATGCAAAGGAATCCGATAGGGTTTAGGACTTACGTGGAGATGCTTCTACAATTTTTTTCATTTATTCCATAAAGTTCATAAATATGACAGTACATAAGACTGTTCTGCATACTAAAAAATATATAATTTTAGAGTAACTATGTAAGCCTTTCAATTGAGTGCTTTACTTCTTCAATATATTTTGTATGTTTGATGAACCAATAAAGTATTATTACAATAATTAAAGCACACTTATATTTTTTGGTTACATATATTTATTGTAAAAAATACAATAAGATAATTAGCCAAATACAGACAATAAATTAGTGACAACATTTTTGCTAGCCTTGTGAGTCATCCTCATAGCTCACATATTTGTCATCAGAAGCTGAAAGCTAATATATATATATTTATTCATTTGTTGTCCGAATTTGATTCACTTATTCTTAATCGATACTCCAAATTCTGTTTTCATTCTTCTCCATCCTTCCCACCAATCTAATTATGCTTTCTAAATTCATTTTGGATTATTTGTGTGGTTTAATGTTTATGTAGCGCCTAGATACCAAACCGACGGCGATGAGTCGCCGCAAGAAGCCAAAAGTTGAAATTCATGACCTGGATGATAAGTACAATCCATTAATAGAAGAGGAGGAAGTGTCTGAAAGTACAGAGAAGTCAAAGGTTGGAGCAGGTGGAACATCTGAAAGTAAATTACTACCTTCAAGTGATGGGGGAAATTTCAAGAAAAAAACATCAGCTTCTGTAGTTCCTGACGCTCAGACCAATACTACCCAGCAAAGTTCAACTCCTGTAACACCAGTTAAAAATGACAAAGATGAGGATGTTGAGTTGGATTCAGAACAAGATGATCCAGCCGGTATGTATTCCAGATTTTTAATCATATTAAGTATGATACATAGTGTCCTCGGAATGACTAACCCAAAATCAAGGGGTAGGGCTTTGAGGAAAGTCAGTGTGAAGCTATGGTTGAAATATTGGGGTGGGTCGGTATTGGCAGCTATGTTGTTTTGGTGACATCTGCCTAATCTGTTGTTTATTATTGTCTCTTATGGCAAGTTACACAATTCAGCAGCATGTAAAAACAATGAAACTTTATTATCAAAACGTGTGTTTGTTAGCGCAAACTTTGTGTGCCATTTTGTGGCAGATCACAGTGGCCCTTCAAAGTTGACTGTCTGGAAAGTTGGGGTGTATTGTTCATACATGGCATCTGTTTCTACCACACGGTATGCAGCCAATTATGGGGTTTATAGGGTATGACCAGAATGTTGCAGAGGTTAGGTGGGTGCCTAAAGGCAACCCTTGGACTACCCAACTGCATCTCCCCAGCCCCCATCAAGTCCTTGCCTCTTCCCAGACCCTCATTGAGAGAGAAAGTTGCTGGGCTGTTGGGGTCCATTGTTTAAGAACTAAGCTAGCAGCACACCAAATTTTGTATGCTCAGTTGTTGGCTAGCCGATCACTGGAAATGTCTTCATAACTTTCTGATGAAGGGGGTGGTGCCTCCAAAAATTTAAGAACACCAAACCTTACAAGATGCTGGCAATCTGTGAACCTCAGGTAAGTCACCTACTTTCTATCTCACTTTCCTTTCCTTATTAAATGTTTTAACATGACAATGTCATGTCGATAGGAGACCAATTTTTTTTTCAGAGCTTATTACATGTTCCATGTATCAATTTGTTCTGTTACAATATTTTCTGATGTACTATTAAAGTACATATAAGAAATGTTTTTTCCTTTTTTATTTCCCCCTTTTATTTTCAAAATCTCTGTATACTTCCAAATTTTTTGTTCTAAATGATAATGTTCTTTATCATTATCATATTCAATTACCAGTCTCTTATAATGTTTTCGAACTATAGGTTAAATCTCAATGTCACTACTTGGAAACTGTAAATCATTGTGCCTAATATGTCTCGCTGTCCTCCATTCTCATTTTTCTTTTTGAGTACATTGTGTAGTGTACTTTTATATTCTCTCTTAAAAAGTTCCAAATGCAGTAAAGCACAATGTTGTGTATGTAGCCCAGTCAGCTGTACAATGTTTTAGTTGTTTTATTTACATTTAGTAGGGTCTCCCCACAATGTGTCTGACACAACACTGTAAGCAAATGAGTTAATTGTTCCTCCAAACTGGTTGTTCCCTCTTTTTTATATCCATTCAACCAATCCTTGTCTAATAATACTGGCTATATTTGTTGGCTGAATTACTTAATGGTTGGAATGATTTAGATTCAAAGAAAATGAACCTGGTTTAATTCCTAGTATACTCAAGTCTTTCCTTTTTCCTTACCTCTCTATGCTTTGAAAATTTGCTTTTTTTGCCCATATTACAATACATGAGGATCAGTTTTTTTAAGTCTGTTCCTACCTCCCCCCCCCCCCATATTTTCCTGCTGGACGTCCCAGTGTTGAGACGTGCTGTCTAAGGGATTTGAGGCTTTCGAAAATTCGGATTTTTTAACTTCCCTGCAAGATGAAGCGTACTATCATTTTAAGATAAACAAATGGTTTATCTCTCTCTCCTGTCCAATTTATCATTCTTTCCTCTATAATTTCTCTATCCTGTCAATATAAATTATTCACCATGAAGGCAACTGGTTATTGGTGGGTAAGAGTGTATGGGCTGTGATTGTTGTCTTTGTAAAAAGACATATAGTGGCAGTCTGTTGTCTTGCCAATCTTACTTTGTTGAGCTTAAAGTGTGTGTGTTTGAATTTTAAATATAACTGTTTAAATGAGTCTTTGTTCTACCTCAAACACATTAGATTCTCAAAAATGGTACTCTATGTTCAATTAACATATTAAACAATAAATAAATTTATTTTATTTTTAGGACTAGAAGGAGCAGCTTTTCAGAGCCGGTTACCATTTGACAAATTAACGTCTGTGGAAGCTGCATGTTTCCCAGATGTAGCCCAAGGTCCACCTCAGACACAAAAAGTATTTTTGAATATTCGGAACAGATTACTTCAGCTGTGGTTAGAAAACCCAAAGCAACAATTAATTCTTGAAAATGCTATGCCACAGGTAGCAATTTTTTTTGAAAATAGTTTCATTATCCTTTACTGTTAATATTAAATGAGATAAGCATTGCATTTAGTTGTATATCATTATCATGAAGTTGCTCATTTTTAAAAATTGTGGTAATACTGCCAAGCATTATATTTCTGTAGTAGTTGTCAATTCTCCCAAGTGTAATAAAATACTTTGATATTTTAGGTTGAACCACCATACAACAGCGACGCACCATTAGTTGCTCGTATTCATGCATTTCTTGAGCGTAATGGCTATATCAACTTTGGTATTTTCAAGCGTCTACGAACCTTGCCAGTGAAGAAATTGGGTAAAATAATTGTTATTGGAGCAGGAATTGCAGGTTTAGCTGCAGCTCAACAGCTGCAGCAATTTGGCATGGAGGTAAATAATTGGCTTAAATTATTATTAATGGAATTCTTACTAACAATCTAGTAATCTGCTTGTTTTTTGGCACAATATGTTTGAAATGTATTGAACATGTTACAAGATTCACTGCTTCCTTGTAACAATCTTTTAATTTAACTGTTAGTGTTTAAGCCTTAATTTTAACTATATTTAACCATATCAAAATCCCATTTTTTTAGGCTTCTGGACTTGCAGATGACTGGATTATTGTTTATTCACAAGCCATGATTGTGGGGTTATGTACACAAATGGTTCACAGATGATTCAGTAATTGTATTTTGTATTGATACTAACTGTGAAAATTATTCATTTCAATTCAGATATATAGGTATAACCAGATTGTGCAGAGTAAAGAGCACATTAATATTCACAAACAACTTATACTTACTTACAACATATATTCATTCTTCAAGTGATTATAACTATGTAATTAAAACTTTGTTGGCTTCATGACAATCCAAACAAAAATGTTCTACTATACTTTTTTTCAGATATAGACAAACATTTTTGATTCAATTTGCATAACTAATATTTATTGAAGTACAATTGTTATTTCAAGATCCAAATTATATGCGGATCTCTTTATTTTTACATTGCTCATGACAACCTCCTAGTCAGTGATACTACTACCTTCACCAAAAAAGACTTCACCCAAAGCCACCCTTCTCTCACCTCTGCTTTCTCATTTTCCCAAAATTTCAAATTACATAGTTAAATATTGTACAAACTACCTTCAAAATCACATATGATAGAAGAAATCCACAGTTGAAACATGTTTCTCACTTAAAATGTTATAGTAATGCTTCTTTTTATTATATCATTTCCTATTTTGTATACAAATTGTGAAGTAAGTTGCAATCATGAAAATTCCTTCACCTAAGAATAAATCAAATGTTCTTTGTTTCTCTCGTATTGGTACTTATTTGAGCATATATATTAAAATTTTAACTGAAGAAACAAATATTGTGAGAAGACTTACAAGGGATGAAGTAAAGCTGGATGTGGACCAACACAAAAGAAAAGTCTTTTCAGGAGATCAAAATTATCATAGCCTATCTAAAATTTCTGCAATATTTTGATATAACTCAACCAGTTGTGTAGGTTTTACAGGCTTAGGAGTAGCTGTTTACCAAAAGGACAAAGTGGTTGGATATTCTTCTAGAATGCTTGCAAAAACATAAAGGAATCGTGTGCAAATTGAGAAAGCACCTTTGGCATTAGTATTTGGATGAACTAGATTCAATCAACTATTTGCAGGGAACTAAAATATGATTCCATAGTGAAAGCCACAAAAAAGGTGCAATGTGGTGAATATAAAACCATTTTCTGGAAGAATAGACCTGTCAATAAAAAAACTGAACTGTTTCCATTACATCTCTTGAAAAAGATAATGGAATTAAAACAAAAAAAAACACTGTCAAAGTAGAAAAAAAGTCGAGAACTTTCGAAGAATTGAATCAGAAGGGATAGATAGCCTCCAATAAAGACAGAAGATTTGCTATCCAACTAGACAATTATGTAAGACCTTGTTGAAACTGAAAAGGAAAGTTCAGATTCTCCATGAACACCTAATTCAAGACCCAGTAGAGCTTCAAAGAGACCGTCCATTACTCTATAAATAATGAGCCATTAAATTTATTGCAACTAATTTTTACCATTGTTGTATGCTCCAGTGGAAGCTCTTTGTGCTGTTTCTGAATTGTTTGATGAACTTTTTAAAGTAACAAGCTAGTAGATGCAAGCTGCTATTTATTTACAATGAAAAGATACACTTTTTATCATACTACCAAGTAGTATAATACATTTTGTAAAATAAGATAACATTTCTTGATAAGTCTTTGAGTAAGTATCATACTTTTTTCTATTTTTCAGGTTGTCGTTTTGGAGGCTCGAGATAGGGTCGGTGGCCGAATTGCCACATTTCGAAAAGCAAATTACATTGCCGATTTAGGCGCTATGGTTGTCACTGGTCTTGGAGGAAACCCTGTCACTGTTCTCTCAAAGCAAATCAACATGGAGCTACACAAAATTCGCCAAAAGTGCCCTCTTTATGAATCATCTGGTTGCACAGTGCCAAAAGACAAAGATGAAATGGTTGAAAGAGAATTCAATAGGCTCTTAGAAGCAACAAGTTATTTATCACATCAACTTGATTTCAACTATGCTGGAGGTAGGCCAGTTTCCCTGGGACAGGCTCTGGAATGGGTTATTAAACTACAGGAGAAGAATGTTAAAGAGAAACAAATTCAGCATTGGAAGGCTGTGATTGCATTACAGGCAAGAAACTTGTATGAACATAAACCCACATTTTCTATGTCAATTCATGCATTGTACTATTCAATTTAATTGGTTTTTTGAGAAATAGAGAGAAAATGGGCACATTGTCAATAATTGACAATCGCATGAGAATACATTTGTAGATATTAAAGATATTCAATTGAATAGATAAACTTAGTAATGGCACATGTCTTATTTCACTTTTGACATAGTAAGATACCAAAGAACTGTTTCTGAAATGTTTTATAGCAAATGCATCTAATAGTTGACATCAGACTTATGCTAATTGATTTTTTAATGGATGATTGAATCCACTACTTCAGAAACACTGTTACACACCTGTTCCTACAAGCCAAAACTAATTTTATGTGTTTCTATAAAATTAAAGCATTTAATATATATTAGTAATATTACTGTAAAACATACAATATATCCCTGCAACTGTGACTGCCTACAACTATTTTCCCAGTCCATAATCACTCTCCCCTGTGTTACTAATATGCACATGCTTCTCTTTCTCATAACCATTCCTTGGCGAGACAGAGTGGTACCTTCATTGCGTGGGTGATTATCGCACATCTTTACTACAATATCACTTTTTATTGTAATTTAATAATAGACCTCATATTCATGACACTATGGGCAAATTTTTTTCTTAATCTAGTTAGCTGCATAAGGCTATGGCCACACAGGAGCCTTTTCTTGTAACTGGAAGGTCTGCAGAGTTCCTGGCCACATCAACTTGTTTTCATGCTAAAGTACGGAGTATCAGCAAACTGAGTCTTCATTCCCGAGTGTTGTTTGCACACACACAAATAGCCAACAACTATCATATGTATACACACACACACACAAATTATATATTGGATAAGTGACGAAGTCACGCATTTGATAATTGGATAGAAAGAAAGATAGAAATCTCCTCCAAGATTTATCCCAAGACACCTGTAGTTACAGATTTTCAGGATTCCCTCTTATTTTCCCAGTTTTTACAATAAATCTTATTTATTTTGTATGAGCATGGGTGTTTTTACACTTGCAAAACAATTAATTAGTTGTCCCAATCCATTATTAATTAAAAATCAAAATTATAATAATTATGAAATTGCTCATTGATTTTAAGCTTAAAGTGGTTGAAAACAGAAGTGTGGCCACTGTAATCAGTGTGAAAGCCAGCCAACAAATGAGACCCAGCCCATCCACTGGGCAGGTAGCCTTGAAGAGAGAACTGAATAGTTCCTCACTGGTGGAAAATCATGCTCCTTCTGGCTTCTCATATAAGAGTTAATGTGGTCCGTATATTTTGTGTTCAAGGCAGAATAACAGTGTGAAAATTTTCTTTGTCCGTCTCCTCAGATTTATCCCAATACACCTGTAGTTACAGATTTGACGTAATCTAATTTTATTATACTTCCTACATGAATTTATTTTAAAAAACTGTTTTAGGAGAGGCTAGAAGCCAATCAGCACCAGATGTTAGCCCTGAAGGAAAAAATCCATGGCTTGAATAAGCAGTATAAGGAACATAGTGAGAACAAATCTGTAAGAGACATTACGCAAGAGTTTGTGGTTCGATCTGAGCTACGAGATTTAAAAATTGCTTGCCGGGAATGGGACCAGTTGTTAGAACAACAACGTGAAATTGAAGAACGTTTACAAGAACTGGATGCATCTCCGCCATCCGATGTTTATTTGTCACCACGTGATCGACAGATATTAGACTGGCATTTTGCAAATTTAGAATTTGCAAATGCCACTCCTCTAGATAGACTTTCTCTCAAGCACTGGGATCAAGATGATGATTTTGAGTTTACTGGAAGTCATTTAACAGTTCGCAATGGATATTCCTGTGTTCCTGTAGCGCTCAGTGAATCTTTAGACATTAAGCTTAAAACAGCTGTTCGTCACATTCGATATGGACCTGGAGGAGTGGAGGTAAACCTTTTAATATAAGTGATATTTAGACATTTAAATTTTCATGATTAACATTAAAATGAAGTAATAGTTACAATGTGGTTTTGTCTGTTAATTGCCTACTTCTTTATCTAATTATTATAAATTCCAAATTTATTTGTCTACATTTCATACTAAAACTGATTTTATTGAATACTTCACATTTCAATTCTGAATTCAAAATTTTCGCTTAACAACCCGGTAATAGAAACCTTTTAGGGTTACTACTCATTGAGTGGGTGTTCATAATAAATAAACATTATCAGAATTATAAATTAAAATCTCATCAGTCAATCTTTAATACGACAAGTTGGTTAACACGTACTCCAGGAAACCTGGAAATGTGACAATGTGCACTTAAGGTAACTGAAAGGTCAATTTATGATGATGTGCCCAAAATGTGCATTGACCAAAGTATGGATAACAACTGTTGCAGTATTTAACACAGGAGTGTTAAAACTACACTGTTGGACAAAACAAGGAAATGGATGTGGTATACGATTCTTTCAATACCTGAACCATGCATTCCATACTCCCTCCCAAGCTCTACAATTACCGTGGTACTGCTTGGGAATTTTTCCATTCTACTTAGTTCCTTGTTTTAATTCAAAGATGTGATTTAAATAAATGTTATTCTAACTTCATCTTGTCTAAAGTGACAGAAATAGCCACAAATTCCAGTTCACTCCTCCTCACAGAGGAGGCACAGTGTAGAATTAACACCCAGCACATGTCATGGTCTAATATAAATCGATCTTAAGCGGGCTACTTCTGCAGGAGCGTATATATCTTTAAAATTAATATCTGAATTCTTTCTGCATTAAATATACTAATAATGTTTTGTGAGTATGGGATTGTTTTTGGAAAACAATACAATTTTTTGTTATTCATGGTTTATCATTAGTTTTGAAAGTCTTATAGCAGCCTTTTTGCACTTAAGAGCACCATTAATTTATTCAATGTATATTTATAGTTGTAAATTGGTAATAATGTACAAAATGTAGAAAAACATGGTTTAATTAAAAAACATTAAATTTTAATTTATGAAAATCGTTTCTTATATTTTTATGTTAAATAAATTGGTGCGACAATCTTTAGCAAATGTCTTACTTCACACATGATGGCACATGGGGTCTTTGCTGTCAAAATAAATGTTTAACCAAAAATCAAAATGAAATTTTTTACTTAAACACATATCCAAAAGGTAAAAACATCGTTTTTGTTAAAATAATCGGTAAATGTAACAGCGGCGAGCACATCTCAAACAGTTTGTGGGTGCCGTGGTGATCGTGGGCACAGGGTTGGGGACCCCTGTGTTACAGTATCTAATACGAAAATAAATTTAAATATTAATGTAAAGTTCTCTGGGTGACAACTTGGCAAACGCACATTTCAACAATCATCTCTGAACAAACATTTGCGAAGATTAGACTTTATATTTTCCGTTGTGTTAAGAACATCCTAACTTAATTTTAAAGATGCGATATCTCTTTCAAAGGTGTTAACCACAGATTCTCGGAACCATGGGAATCCTGTGAGCTACAAAGGTGATGCTGTTCTTTGCACGTTGCCGCTCGGAGTTCTGAAGCAGGCGACTGCGATAGTCTCGGGACAAGATGCTGCCAGACCGAACGTGGTACAGTTTGTACCTCCGCTTCCAGAGTGGAAAGTTGCAGCCATTCAGAGGTTGGGGTTTGGTAACCTTAATAAGGTAAGATCAGAAAACAACTTTATCATTAATATTATTCTATATTTGTCCCTTTTGAGTCTTAAAGAAAAAGTTTGAGAAATTAATTTTGTTCATTTATTCTTCTTTCTATGGCATTCTAGTCCACATTCGGACATTTGCCTACCAGGGTTCATTTATTAGTCATAGCAGATTGTGGTTTCTTGACAATTATAAAATTCATATGTTTTTATGCAAAGTTGAAATAAATGCTGGGTCTACTCAAACATAATACTGAATAAAAACTACTGAGGGTTACAAGTTCATTTGTAACCTGTCAGAAGTATATAAGACAAATGGTGCAGACAGATGAAGACCAACACTTATCTGAAACAGCCAGATAGTAATGCAGTGGCCAAACCTACATGGATGACTAGACACAAGATAGATTTTAAAAATACTGAAATACTAAACCACATAGTCTGAATCCATCCAAATTAAGAGGCGTAAGAATCTGATCAACAGAGATTCTGGTTCCAAATTAGCACAGTATATCATTACATTTAATCCTCCCTACATCAGGACACAAACTTCAGTGGTCAAAATTAGCTGAATTCAACCCCCTGTTTAGCCAAGTCCAGCTAAAGTCGACAGTATGTGTAAAGAAAAATTGATTTGGCATACTATTCTTCTGACGATGGTGGAGATGAATTTCACTTAAATGTGTTATAGTGTTCAGTCCTAAGCCTGGTCTGATGCAACCCTCCATGCTAACCTGTATTGAGCAAGCCTTCCTTATCTGCATAGCATATTCCATACTTGGCCTTCCTCTAATGCTAATTTTACAAAACCCTCATGTCTTAAAATGTGGCCTAATAATCTATCCCTTCTCTCGGTCAACATCTTCCATATTGTTTGTTCTTCCCCTATTCCGCTTAGAACTTCCTTGTTAACGATTCTATCCACCCATCTGATTTTCTACTTTGTCCTATAGCACCACATTTCTGCAACTACTGGCGTCCATGTTTCACTCCCATATAACACCACACTCCATATGAGCACTTTCAGCAATGATTTCCTAATATTCACACTTTCTCATTTTTGCCTGTGCTATCCTACTCTTTATGTCTACTATACTTCTACCATCCCTAGTTATTATGCTTCTCAAGTTGCAGAATTCCTTAACTTCCTTCAAAATATCCCTTCCCTCATGTTGTACTCTTCCTCCAGGACCATGTTCGTGCCATTTATTACATTTTCCAAGTCTTTTTCTGACTCCCCTAATACTACCATATGATCGGCAAACCACAGGGTTTTTATTTCTTCACCTGTTCTACATATAAGGGCATGCGCAAGACTGCATCCTTGCCTTACTCCTTTCTTGATTTCTGCTTTCTTTTCTTGATCTGCAATTATAATTATTCTTCTGTAGAGGTTATGGTTAACTCTTCTTTCTCTATATTTTATTTCTTTCCTCTTCAAAATCCTTAATAGTGTGTTTCAATTCACATTATCAAAGGTTTTTTCTAAATCTACAAATGCCTAAATGTGGGCCTGTTTTTTCTTATCCTTGTCTTCTGTAATTAGATGCGGAGTTAATATTGCTTCTCTTGTCCCTAAAATTTTCTGGTATTCTGCAAAATATTCTGAACAGTTATGATATTGCTTCTTCACCCGACGATATTATCGAATGTTATCCTCGTGCTTTAAATGGCAGATTTGTCCACGCGCTATCAAACTCCAACCTTAAAATTCTGTCCCCCAGCTCTTCATCCTCCACCTCCTCTTCTACTATTACAGACTGATCTAGATTTGCTCCAACTTTTCTAGATCTTTCTTACATCTTTCTGCCTTTTCTTCTTTATCCAGAACTGGCTTCCCATCAGCCCTCCTGATGTTTTTGCTAATATTTTTCCTCTCTGAATATTTTTGATTTTCCTATAAGCTGCATCTATTTTCCCTTTCACCATGAAATCTTCAACCGCTTTGCATTTCTCTTGGAACCAAGTCCCTTTGGGTGCTTTGCACTTCCTATCTATTCATTCTTCAAGTCCTGTATTGCTCTTTACCATTTTCATTATTTCTTTTCTATCGGTCTAAGCTTTTCTTCCTTTAAGAATGCCTGATTTCTCTTCTTTATTGCTTCTTTCTCCTATCTCTCTTAATCTATTCTTGACATCTTTTTAAATCCTTTCTTGAGTTTCAGCCTGTATTTCATAATCAGCAGTTTATATCTGCTCTTGGTATGTGGTGCAATAGGAGAATGTTGAAAATCAGATGGTAGGAAGTTCTAAGCAGAGCGAACAATATGGAGGATGTTGACCAAGAGAAGTGATAGCTTAATTAGCCTTGTTTTAAGACAGGAGGGTCTTGTAAAATTAGTATTAGAGGGAGATAGGTTAGCATGGTTGCATCAGGACTGAATACGAGAATGTGTGACCATATAAAATAAAGCCAACTTCAGAAATATGTTGTTGAAATTTGAATCCAGACTTTTATTTGTTTTCCAGTATGAACGAAGTGATTGCAACAAAGAATGAATTTTCATTCCCAAGTTACTTGAAAAAAATGTTGGCTTCCTTTAAAATTAATTTGATTGGGGGAATGTTACGTACGAGATGTACGAAGGGCACGTCACGTGCTTTCCTCTCTTGTACGTGGCACAGCTTTTCCACCGGAATGATTTGGGTAAAGAAAATGGAGGTAGTTTGGGCTGTAAACATTACTCAATCGCTGTCCATTACATTTTCTCAGGTCGTCCTCTGTTTCGACCGAATATTCTGGGACGCGAGCACTCACCTTTTCGGCCACGTGGGGAGTACGACGGCTTCTCGAGGAGAACTCTTCTTGTTCTGGAACTTGTACCGCGCTCCAGTTTTGTTGGCGCTCGTGGCTGGCGAAGCGGCGGCCATCATGGAGAACGTCAGCGACGATGTCATCGTCGGGCGTTGCATCGCCGTTCTGAAAGGAATTTTCGGAAACAATGCGGTGCCGCAACCCAAAGAAACCGTAGTCACGCGTTGGAGAGCTGATCCTTGGTCACGCGGATCGTATTCATTCGTGGCCGTGGGATCTTCCGGCGCCGATTACGACATCTTATCTGCTCCGGTAACTCCGGGACAATCCCAGCCGCCTCCTTCCAACTGCGGCCCTCCGACTCAAGTGCCGTCGCAGCAACCTCCTCCGAGACTCTTCTTCGCGGGGGAGCACACCATAAGGAACTACCCGGCCACGGTGCACGGCGCCTTCCTCAGCGGCCTGCGGGAAGGAGGCCGTATAGCCGATTACTTCACAGGCTGCCCCTACGCGGCCCCCGCGACCCAGACCCAGCCTCAGGCTCAGTCGACCCCGCAGAGTGCGACGCCACAATCCGCAACCGTCTAATCGGTCTCTCTTACTGTACCGTCAACTTGTGAACAAGTTTTACACTGACTGAAACGGAATATAATGAACTCATTTTATGCGTTTCACAAATAGATTGTAAGTCATTAGTTACCATATTATGACAGATAATGAAATGTTACTTTGCTTGGCAAAGTATGTTATACATGAAACTTATATTTGCAGTGAAAAATGTAGACATGTAGTGAAGGAAATAAAAATCATATATATTTATTTACTGTCTGTTCCACCTTTGGTAATCAAGGCTGCCATAATATTTTGGCTGTGAAGGTGTGCAGAGGTTATCCACAGAGCAAATCTGGCATGTTCAGAGTTCATCTACAAATTCCGGAAAAGGTAATTTCCTGGTTCATAATAAATTGCAGTGAAGAAATAATTTTCTAACACTTCCACAATGTCGGGGACAATTTTGAGGATGATGGCGATGTTTCTCAAAATTTCTTAATGAAAGAAGAATACCGAAATCTATCATATAGTTAAATCTGTCTCAAGATATTAAATATAATTTGATAACTATGCTTCACACGGAAGGAAAGACGTCACAGTCCAGACTATGTAATTCAGTCTAACTGCTTTTCTATAAAAAAACTAACTTCTCTTTTTTTAAAAACACAGGTTTAACACCGAGTATTAAATAAAACCTTCTTTTCTTAAAAAACTTTAATTTACAATAAAGGATATTACAAAACTCTTTTAAAAAAATACAGCTTTTCTTGAGATTACCTGTCACAATGAAAAAGTATTCCTCCGACTCAGCAGTCCACGTCGAAGCTTTCCATATCGTCACACAATTCGGACACCAACTCCATCGACAACACGAATTCGTTGTACGTTCCACCTCGAGAAGACCGGTACCGTCCGACTACCTCCCTTATACAAGATGCGAAGTATTTCAGAAAATCCTATGACCAGGAAAGATGTTTTTATTAAGAAATGGATTTGAGAGCACACGGTGGAAACTGTACACAAATCAGAAATAACTAATTTAGTCTTGAATTATATTTTTAATGTTCATTGATTGATATGTTAAAATTTCTCAACCTAATAACAATCAGTTTACTGCATATGTTTTAGTCAACATTTAAACTACCCTTACATTTTCTGGAACATAACATTTCTCATGGTAATATTAAGATATGTACCTGATCCCACGGCTGTCTGAATACTGCCACACACTGGTCTTCCATCTGTTCTGATGTCAATAAGCTTTCAGCTAATAACAAGGACATTAGTTCTGCCATTTTACTCCAGCAATGCTCCATTTTATCATTATTTGTTTTGCTTAACATGTTTAAATTCCTAGGACAAAGCAGGCTTAGAAAACAACCATTTTTTTCAAATCGTGGAAGTTTCCAAATTATGACAAACTGTGACTGGACATTTGAAGTAAGATTCTCTGGTTTATGGGATGCTGAAAAATAGTAATAATGTACATAATACCAGTTTTATCAGTATTTTGATAGGTCTGTTGTAACACCTACAATCTGATTTATATTAATTTGTTAGCATAGTTCACGTCCAATATGTGATGTGTTTCGTTTGCTTTGTTTTCAGCTAATTATAAAAGGAGAAATGCTTAGATAAAACTAATTGATATCCTTTTGAAACTTAACAAATGTGAAGTGCAGTTTTTCTGATAATTTGTGGGCATACATAATTAACTTAACCATATCAACAAAAATTGCCATTAACAATCTGAGTGTCGTATTACATTAGGAGCTCTTGGGCTTCCAACCGGGGGAGAGAGCCGGCTTGGGCCAGGATGTTTCGATAACGTTCACCGACGTTATTTTTTATAACAAGAGAAGACAGATTAATTTATTTCCAATATGATAATGTTTCAAGTTCTTCATTGTCTGATTTGGAGAAGACGAGGTTGAATTAACAGGGGTAGTGAGAAACTTTAGATCACATGTTAAAATTAAGGATACATTAATAGAATCATAACTGTCATAAAGACAAACTATTACTCCAGATTTTAAGCCTTTCTTAAAAACAATTAATGATTAAGTACTTAATTTGTTGTACATGACAAAACAGCTTCTTCTTAGACATAATATTTTAAGATCATAATATTGTTCTCACCAAGACACTAGCTTGAGTGCGAGTACAATTACAAAACTACAAATACTAACCAAAAATATTCTTAGATGTACAAGAATGAAATGCTGCATACTTACCAATCAATAAAAACATTTCTATAGTCAGATGATAAATAGTTTTCTCAGCAGAAAATATAACATCATCTCTAGTTTCAAAGGTCCGTTTAATTTCCTTAAGAAAATAAACTAATTCCTCATCAGTCATGGAAAAGTCTCCTTTCGTAATAAGTTTAAGAAGTATTTTCTACAAAAAGAATATAAACAACCACTAAAGTCTTTGAGATAGTTGACATCAAAGAAAAATTATTATTAACCAAGTCACTTTACTTAACAACTTACTCGTAATTTATTCATAATGACATGAGGACTGACACTTTCATCATCATGTAAATTTGCTGAAGCCGAAGTTAAATGTGAAACTTTCTGAGTATCATCTCTAACATCTCTTAAGGTACGATTTATTTCACCTTGGAAGTCTTTCAAAAATAAATCTGAAACAAAATA
The DNA here is from genome assembly GCA_034510155.1 of Eucriotettix oculatus. Lineage (NCBI taxonomy): Eukaryota > Metazoa > Arthropoda > Insecta > Orthoptera > Tetrigidae > Eucriotettix > Eucriotettix oculatus. The sequence continues at coordinate 140,534,891 of CM067377.1, forward strand.
TAATAGTAATGTTTTCCTTTTTCCCAATTTTTTGTAGTAAATGACCCTATTTATTGTAACATTACTATTAACATTTCAAATTGGAGAGCATAATTTTACTAAGAGAAAAAGCATGTTTGAGGCCTGTCAGCAAAACCACACTTGACAATTGAAAATTTCTGTCAAAACTCATTGACAAGTTACTGTTGTAGCTAAGGTGAATTTTAGGGCAGTCGAGTAGTGATGCGAGACTCGTGGCAGAAAGTAACTGAGGACATGAAGATATGTAATATGGGGAAAGAAATTGGCCTGTGTATTTTATGGAAGACTCGTATTTCATTTTCAATTATCTTACAAAAAGGACTTAATATGAAAAATTTAACAATGTGAAAGAATTACTGATATCAGCCATCTAAACTGTTAAATCAATGCCACAATTGAAACTGTATGGCAAGCCACTCACTAGCAGATTTCTTGTCAGATTTAAGAAAGCTGTAGAGACTTTTTCATTAGTGATGTACCACCAACATGCATATGAGATGTGCAGAAGATTGTATAGACACCTACATATGTCTTTCCCCCTTCACCAGCTGATATCTAGAAGCAGACAATATCAGTCTATGATTGAATGGAGTCGTCGGCTAGCTGATCACTGGAAATGTCTTCCTAACTTTCTGATGAAGGGGGCGGTGCCTCACAAGGTGTCTACCATCTATGAACCTCAGGTAAGTCACCTTCTTTTTATCTCTCTGTCCTTTCCATATTAATTGTTTTAATTAACATGACAATATTATTTCCTGACTCATATATAAACTCTGTTACAGTTTTCCTTACCTATAGTTACATGTGACCTGAGCCAATTCAATATTTTTCCTGAACATAGCCTGAAAGCTATTTGACTGCATACCATTAGAACTTGTTCTTGAATATCTTCAGCCAAGAGTGAACACAAAGCATTACTGATACGATGTTTGCAATATCCTTCCATCCTTTCTTTACATATATTCTTCAAATGAATACAGCTTCTAGTAGCAATACTTTCAGCATCTCTGGTTAATTTGCTCTAAAAATTATAATTATTTAAATAAAAAATTTTTAACTGATTTAAAAGTAGTTTTATAAATATTTTATCAATACTTTCATAATAATTATTTTATTGTAGAAGTATGCGAGGGCAGCAGATACATACTAAATGTCAGCTTAAAGTATTTTAATAGTAGACATAAATAATATAACAATTTTCTGTTTCTAATTAAAGAATCAAAGACAAAAACACTCAAAGTAAGTAAATTACTTAAAGATCATATAACAGATTTCTAAGTACACAAAGCAAATGAATATATGACCATAATCTACATTTTAATCTTAAATGTGCTGTGAGACAATATGAGAATAGTATGTAGTAAGGCATTAATTTTTTTTGTCATAATAAAATGATAGCAATGAGCTACAAATTTCATTTGTTAAATATGTTAGTAGAGAAGCACTCAAACTCAATATTTTCAGGAAAATAAAAACAGTAAAATTTGTAGGCTACACAAACTAAGAAGAGGTTAAAGAAAATAGAAATGATATATATATATATATCTTAGTAATAATTGTTACAATTATGACAACACCTGGAATTTATTACATATCAACATACAAGTTTTCTTAAAATAACATTTCAATCAACTTTAAAGGAACACTACAACAATAATAAAGCTACATTAAGGCAGCTTAAGTTAAAAATGCAGTATTTTCTTCACAATGGCAGTGCTGAAAAAATCTATACCAGTAAATAAAATTGAAGTGTTTGTCTGGAAGTTTGTCTTAAATAGGCTTTTCAATGAAAATTTGAGGAATTAAAACAGGAATTTCAACTTGATTAAAAGTTTATATGACAATTAAATATATGAATTAAGTCAGCCTCTTTGTCAGGGTCAACGTTGGATTTTGGGGGACAAAATCAACAATATGCCTTGCAGTTAAAACTGGAAAATGCGGGGCGGATTGTCACCTTCCAGTACCAGCCTATTGACAAATAAAAAAAATGTTCTATTTCAATTCAATTGTCTATTACTTTTGGTTAATTTTAGCACTGATTTTGAAAATGGTGAATAATTAGTTAAAATATGTATTTTAGTCATCTCTAAAGGGAAAAATAAGTTTCTCGTCAATTACCATTAGTACAAAGAAACGTAAAAATGAATCTGATTAAGAAAGAGATTATTGGTGCTATATGTTGAAGTTCCACGCAAACAAAGTAACTGCTATTAAAAGATACAAAAAAGATTGTGTAGTAATCATGAGAGTTCCAGGTATGACGAATTACTTATATGAAAGAGTGAACGTAGGATGAATTTCTTTGCCACCTAAAGATGATTACAGAGAGTCATCAAAACATCCCTATATGTTAATTATTATCAGTTGCAAGTTTAAGAATTATTTATTCAAGCATAACACCTATTATTAAGATGCATAAAGAACATAAATTGATATAATAAAAAAGTAAAGGGATTTTTTAATTTCTCTTTTCAGAGGTTGGTTGCACTGCTAATATAAATTGATATATGAGGGGAAGTAAAAAAAATAGATTTTTTTAAATTTATCTTTTCAGAGTTTGCTAACAGTGCTCATATCCAGCGCCGAAGGAGTGTAGTCGCCAACACTACTATACAATGTGTAATGTGTAGCAGACTTAAAAATGACAACTTCCTTGTCAATCTGAACCATGGGGGAAATGGAAAATGAGGGCAGTGATTCACTTTTTCTTGCAGAAGGTGTTAAACCTGCAAACATTATTTGTTGAATGTAAGCACAATATGGTGACAGCTGTTTATCGCAAAGCAAGATCTACAAATGAATAGAGCACTTCAAACAGGGAAGAACTTCTTAATGTGACAATGAAAGATTGGTCAGAACATCAACGTCAACCACTAAGGACAATTTGATAGTCCTTGAGGCTATGGTGAAGGAAAACAAAAGAATTGCAGTGGACAAAATAACCAATACTTTACTTATCGTAAACGGTTCAGTGTATTCCAGTGTGTGCAAGGTGGGTCCAGAAAGAATTGTGAGCAGAGCATAAGGTGCAAAGGTTGGACATTGTAAACATTTGGCCCATTACTGTGGTGAGGGAGAAGGATTTTTACAGCAAATCATTAGCGTAGATAAAACTAGGGTTCATCCTCACAAACCTGAAAGTAACACTGCGAGCATGGCTTCGAAACACTTATCATCGCCAGAAATTTAGATGTCAGCTGGTAAGAATATGCTATCCTTATTCTGGGTCATGGAAGGTGGGGAAACTGTTAACAGTGAGAACTATTGTGATGTGTTGTGAACTAAACTGAATCCTGCAATCAGATCCAAATGTCATGGAAAACTGCGAACAGGTGTCATCCTGCAGCAAGATAATGCTCGGCCAAATTCTACCAAACGGATGGTCAACACAATAATGGACTTGGGATTTGAAGTGTTGCAACACTCACCATACAGTCCGGACTCTGCTCCAAGCAATTATCATATATTTGGAGCATTAAAAGAAGCACTTAGGGGAAGAAAGATTTGCAAGTGATGAAGTCATTGATGCAGCACAAAATTGGTTGCAGATGCAACTGAAAAAAATTCTTTCTAACGGAATCAAAACACTTGTGAAATGTTGGGAAAAGAATATTGAATAAGGTATGTTTCACATTTTTATCATTAGAAGAAGTGCCCCTTTACTTTTTGACTTCAACTCATACATTTCTATTAATTTTTATCCAATCCATTAATTAACTTACTCTTGTAATTTCAAACGTATACTGTTCATCATTGATCTGCAAATCATCCACACCTACATCGACCACATGTTTTTTAAAATCGGCTACACTGTGCGCTTTCTCTTCAGCAAGTATTTTATTACATACATATTTTACAAAACTTGAAGCAACACGTTCAGCTACAAATTCAACAGATTTCCTCATTGATGCTGGATGTCCATGGAAAAAACATTCTTCCATTTGCAACTGAAAAGAACATAAAAATGAATTTTGTTATAAAATGTGGTAGATTCTTGAGATTGCACTATTCTTACATTCTGCAAAGAGAACGGATTATTTTATTATACAGGGTCTTTCAGAACTTTTTGGGGTTCCAAAGTTTTGATCAGGAACCCACGATCAGAAATGTACAATTTGGATGCAAAATGAGTTTGAAGATAAAATTGATTCTTGTGGTTACTATCAATTCTGGTGAGTTGCCATTCACATGAACTGCCCCCTTCATCAGACGATTAGGAAAAGCATTCCAAGTGATGGCCATCCGTTGACTGGGCAGTCAAAAGTGCTGTGCTACTAGCTTTTTCTGTTAAACAATAAGAACTGATGGGGCTTGGGAAAAGCATACATACAACCACATGTTAACTCACATATAAATACAACCACACATTAACATCCACATCTTATCACATACATACTCTCTCTCTCTCTCTCTCACACACACACACATAACCACACATCCACACTAAGGATACAGTTGCGCATGCAGTTATGGTTGAACAGTTGGGAGGGGGGAAGGTGAAGGTTACTGTCTATAGAATGTTGAGTCCAGGACTGCAAGACGTGTTGAAAGGAGAGTTCCCATAGGTTGGAGTTTCGCCTCTACCAATCAGCTGGTGCAGCCTCAGTGCCATACCAGCAAACCATCATCATGGTAATTACAAAGTGTATTATTTGCAGTGCTCCACATGTATAATAATTTATGCAATAACTTAAAAAAATTCTATTGATAAATGCAAGATACTTTAATAACAGTAGTAAGATTTTATTCTTTTGAAAAGTTACCTAATATTATTGCTATTATAGTTAAACTGTGATTATAAACTTAACAATTTTGTTAATTAATTCAATTTAAAGCAATTTGAAATTTTACTTTATTTTTTGTTCTCAAACGACGTTTGAACTTTCCTGTCCTTATATATAAAAGATCTAATAATAATAGAAAGTAGTGTTTCTCAAATTTAACCCAGCAAACAACGTTTCAGATAAATATCGGACTTTTGATTGCAATGCAAGTATTATGCAAAATACATCTAAAAATATTAAACGATATAATTCAATATCAGTTATTGGAAAATGAAGATGACAGAAATAGGTATTAAAAGAGATAGGAGAGAGAAACGAGAACAAGATTTAGTTAAAAGTGGAGGGAAATTATTTTATGTTAATGTTGGCAAGCAAATCTTTTCAACTTCAAAACATATATATGTATATATTTACATAAAAATTTTAAAACCTGGAAAAATTCAGAGATTGGTAGGAATTTATATTTTGCTGTACTTTCTGTTCATGTACAACCAAATCACTAGATACATCAAAATTACATTTAAAAGTTTATATAATTACCTGTAATTGCTTAGACGATGATACTATTGACTTTAACTGTAAGTCGGCTGGTACAGGAGTAATGTGTCTTAAAGTAATGTGGTTTCTTGAACCAGGATCATTAGCAAGAACAGACTTTATTGCTCCCCAAAATGGACAACATATATACAGCATACGTTGATCAACAATACCCAATGAATCTAAGGCAGGTGCTGTATTATTATTTTGAACACAAACTGTAACAATATAAAATCAATAAATCTTTTTTTTTAAATAGCTTCAAAAGATTTTATAGAACTTACATTAACATGGAGGTTAATACAATCTATATCTCAGTCAGATTTTTAATTTGCAAGGGTAGAAAAGATATAATTTAACTGGAAATGGATAGTATTGTAACAAGTTATTGAAATTGTTCCTGAAGGATTGAACTCGTTCTTTGCCAACTCTTTCAATTATTAACTTCTGTAGGATTTTCCAGTGAATATGCTGTCATAAATGTTAACAGATTTCAAATTGGTTGGAAACCTGAGAACATAACTAAATCTCTTAATTTTGTTTTGAAAGACTTTAATAACAGAATAAAACATTACCATGTATGTAAATATGTAACCACAATTCACCTATTGATGACCGTAGCTGTGAATAAAGTTACCTTAAAACTGCATAATTGGCATCTTTTTAGTTCTTTGACAGTTGATGAAGGGTTTTGACTCATAAAAATACAAAGTTTCATTTACCATGTCAAGTCTAGTGCCTACAAACTACAATTTGTGGATAGCATTGATTTTCTGTTACCCTTTAAAGAAAACTGCTTCAGATTTGCAGATGCTTGTCAAAGCTAATGGCAAGCATGTGTTTGAGTAGTTTAAGAAATTCAAAAGTGTAAATTTTTTGAACCTCAACAAGAATTTACGGATCAATTAAATGAAAGATGAGAAGCCATCTCCAAATGTTTGAAAACCACAGGAAAGATCCAGGAGGTGGGTAAATGGGTTCTAAATAAATTGAATGAAAGAAAGCAAAAACACTTGCAAAATACTGCTTCTCAGGGTACAAAAGAAAGTTCTCCATCAAATTGTGACAAGTGATGAGAATTTGATTAATTCGAGAAAATTAAGTGTAAAAGATTGTGGGTAACTCCAGGTGAACCAACAACATTGATTCCAAGGCCACACTGCTATGGAAAGAAGACAATGGACTTCATTTGGTGGGGTCAGAAGGTTGTGATCTATTATCAGCTGCTACAACTTGGTCAAACCATTAATACTGAATGCTACCGACAAAAAATGTTTGAATTGAATCAAGCATTGTGTGAAAAATGACCAGAATATCAAGAAAGTCAACACAAACTGATTTTGCTTCATTAAAATGCACCTTCACATACAGCAAAATTGGTCAAGGAACAGATTGAGATGTTCATTTTGGAAATACTTGTGCATGCGGCCAACTCACCAGACTTAGCTTCATCTGGCTACTATTTATTTGCATTGATGGGACATGCACTTGCTTAGAAGTGCTTCTTTTCTTATGAAAATGTATGAAAGTGGCTCAATTACGTTTCCTCAAAAGAGCAAGAGTTTTTTTTGGCATTCATAGATTGCCAGAGATTTGGGAAAATTTATAAAGATAATGATGAACAATATTTCAAATAAAATAGGTTTTATCATTTTCATACAATAAATGTGTATTTTGCACTGGCGACCGGTTAAGCAGTGTTAGTGGTGCCCGCAAATACAAAATTTTACTGGAAGTATATTGGATGCATAGCAAAATGGACTTGTACATTCCATACAGTGCCTTAGTTAAATCCCTTATTTTTCAAAGCCATATCACAATGATTTCAAGTATAGGGTTTTTCAATAAGGGAGGGTCAATGTTGAAATGGAATAAAATAAGCTGAGTGTGAACTATTAACAAAATTCTTTTTTTATTTTTTATTTTAAAGGCCTATATATGGCCTTTTAATTTTCAATTGAGATACAAAGATGTGATGATTTATTTTTTATCATCACAGCATCATCACATCTCTGATGTGACGTAATGAAGACAAGCTGTGAGCAACAATTCCATGAACTACTGCATTCTAGTGACAAAACTACCAAGTCAAGGCATTTTTGGCTTCACCCCTGCATGTTCATTGAATGTGTGTATATGGGCTTACCCAATGCCAGTCTTCAAGTGATTGAGCCATACACAAACTTTATAACAGAGTGCATCCCAACATAGTGTGCTTCTTCAAATGGAACACTTGTATGCTACTTCAAATTGATCATAACATAATAAGTAAAATTGATATCATTTGCCAGCATTAAATAAATGTTAAATCATTTTTCATTTGTAGTGTCATGGCTCAATGGCTCTACCTCACAAGCTTGGTATATTGTAAACAAAAATTTATGGTTTTATATTTAAGATGAATAGTAAGCTAGAAATGGTTGATATATGAATAAAAAAAATTTGGTACTACAATCATATATGGGTTTAGAAAATATGACATTAAGGTAGATAATAAAATTAATTTTATCAAAGCTGATGCAAACCCTAAAATAATCAAATGTTATGAAAATACATATTCCACTTTTTTGTGTGAGATGAGGAGATAAAGGAACTAATTTACTCTAAATATATCAGGAGAGAATACAAACACAGTGCACAGCTTTGACAAACATGGGTGTAAAAAAAAGTATAAATCAAACACTTCTGAAAGTGTAGGAGAGCAGACACACTGCACAGCTGACTGTTACAAAATTCAGTCCTGTTCTGTTGAGAGAAGGACATACACTCAAAGCAATTGCCAGCCGTGACATTCCATGGCTTTCCTGAGAAAGGGGGCAGTTGCCTCTGAAAATTTGAAGATAATCCTGTACCTATTACGAAGTCTGCTAACTTTATACTTCAGGTAAGCCACCACCTTTCTTTCTCTCTTTCCTGTTCATACAAATTATGTTGAGAATGCAATTTTTTGACTTGTATTTATAGATTAAATTAAATATATAATTTAAATAAATTAAATAATTACAATATTTGTAAATTGACTTAAAATTGATTATGTCAAGAAATTGTTGGTGTTAATGTTTATAAATACAACCTTTAGTCTTTCTTTGTGTCTCTTGAGCTATGCTTAGGCCAAGGATTTTCAGTAGAACCACAACTATCTGAATTTGGTCTTTGATTGAGGTGAAACGGGTAACCCAAATGACCAATTGGAGCCTTCGAGAGTATAAGCTTTAAGCTTCTCACCTACGTATACAAATGGGGCTGTGAACTTACAATGTAGTGAGTGAAGAAAGGATCAAATTTTCTACCTGCGATAAAGTACTGTTATCATTCAGACTGAAATAACACTTAGATGACTTGACATTTGAAATAAGAATGTTCATGTCTGTGATAGTTTTAGATTCTTACTCCTACCTAAATAAATGCTGTCAATTTGAGGTGTAATATTATATTTCAATGAATTAGAATAGGAAAATCAGCAGCAGGCTTGTCTGAAATTGATAGTATGTATCAACTGGATGGGGTGCAGGAATATATCAGTTTGACAATGCCACGGTGGTTAGCAATGCATTTAAAGATATGAAGTTTTGTTTGGCCAATGTAGAAAGGTGGACAGAGTCTGCAGTTAATCTGGTAAATGATGTAGGAGGACAGGTAGGTAATGTTTTCTTTGATTTTGTGCAACTATATGGTTGGCCACCATGAATTGCAGTTTTGTTCTGTTGTAAGGGTGAAATTTACCTGTCAAATGTTTTAGAATGAGAAGCATGTTTTCTTTGCCACTATAGGTGGAGTTCAGTGCAGAGTTCTGGAGGGTTGTAGAAGATTGAAGAATCGGTTTCCACAGTAGGGCTAACAACCAGGTTTTGGCGAGTTAAATGAGTGTTGTGTCTCAACCTGCCATGGTATAAATTTTCATGTTCTCTCTTCCTTATCCATACAAATTGACTTCTAAAGTTAGAAAAATAATGCAATACTATTTAAATAAGTCAAGTTAGTGATGATAGCGCAGTTTCCTGTACACACAAATTGTCTTTAATTTATAAGACAACAGTTTACTTAATAACAATACCTAATGGATTGCTTTCCTGATAGTGTCTACAGATAAAGCTAAATATATTAATAAAAGTAACTAAATTTGGTACAATAATTTTAGTACCTTACCAAGAATTCATAATGTTGCATTATATTCAACAGAATAAAGTTTATTAAATTAAGAAACCTGGTAAGTATTAATGTCATTATATAAATAATTTTATTACTAGTTATACCTTCTGAAACAGGCAGATTTGAAATGCTCGAGAAAAACAGACCATCTGGAAAATTTGGCAATTCAAATAACCAACCTAAGCAAAGTTTGACAAGAACAGCTGTATACTTGTCAGATATAGATAAATTGCAGTATATATGGACAAGTTTCTGAAGAACATTAAAGTAATATGGTATGCGCAAGGTCACTGCATCCATTATTGCCAAATACTCCACAATCCAAGGAAGAGTATAAACTAATTTTTGCTCTTGCTTTGCTTCTTGAATGTATGCAAGAACATCCAAAATTGGATTAACCTGAAATAATAATCCATTAACAGAGAGAGTTTGTTTGTTAAATATAAACTTCAATTGAAGATTGTAGAATAACATTTTAGAATTAACTATCTGCTTTACTATAATTAAAGATATTGGGGGGTGGGGGCGGGGGGGGGGGGGGTAAAGGCTACATGAAGGCAGCCAGGGAATGACTAGGGTCCACAGACCAATAGTTTAAGGATTCTATCTGGAGATTCTAGAAAGGAATGCAGGGCAAAAACATAGAAAACCTGCACCAGGTAGGTCAGGTTATTGGGTACTTGTCTCATGCCCTTCTGAATGAGAGAAGAGGGCTTTTATATGGGTTCACAGCATTTACTTCTCTGTGCCTTGACAAATTTAGGACTAACCCATAGGATCAGCAGACAACTCTTAACCTATGCCCAAGGTCTGCGACTCCGGTACATACACCTTCTGAAAAAAGAGGTGCATCTGCATGTGAGAACCTTGAAACTAAAGAGAGAATGACCCCACACCAAACTCATCTCTCGTCATTCAGAAGGGCATGAGAATAGTACCCATATGCCTGACAAACCTGATGCAGGTTTTTTAGAGTTTTCCCTGCATCTATTTTAGGTGAATCACTGGGTAGGATCTGTAAGTTATAGCTGGGGGGCCCTAGTCAACTCTTGGCTACTTTCCACTTCCCCCCTTAACAATTTCCTTCCTGTGCTATTAATTAAAGGGGGGTTAACTGTTTCAGGATCACACTCATGTAGACTGTCCCCCCCCCCCCCAACCCAAAAATTACCTTAACAGTTTTTGGGGTAAGGGTAAGAGTAACAGGCTACATGAGGATGATCCTGAAACAGACAACTCCCATTTAACATCATAGAAATGGAACTGAAAAGGGAGGATGTGGAAGGTTTCTTTTTGGTAACAGGCTACATGATGGTATATAATATAAAAGACATTTGTCCCTTTTGCACAGACTCCTTACAATAAAGTAGTATAGTATAAATATTTTCTTTACCAATTCACTTATGAAATTATTTAATATGTTCTGTCTTGAACTTCAAGTAAGTGAAAAATCTTACTGCATGATATAAATAAAAGTTTTAGAATGTAGAACAAAAAATATAATGCTGAAAAGTAAAAATTACAAACGAGTTGCATCAGCTTTATTACATTTTTTATTTGGTTTGTGTAACAAAGCTTTAATGAATTAAGCATCATGAACCTAAATTAACTATCAAAAAATGCCCATGTAGTTTCATTCTATATTGTCTAATGTCATTTAATTTTGGGATGACTTCTCAGCAAAAGAAAACTCAGCAAGTCAACTCAAGAAAAACTTTTCCAAAGTTTAAGCCTTCCAAGTTTGTACATTCTCAAATGAATGCTCTTTGTGGTTGACAATAAAAATTATACACTACTAATTCAGATGTGCACAGAATGAACACCAAATAAAAAAATAACTTTCATATAGAATGTAAGAGACTAAAATAACACAGAAATATGTACACTATCAGTGAAAAACAGCATTCATCAGCTCCAAAATGAACCAAGCAAATTTAAAACTGAACTAACCACTTTTTTCCTTAGCCACTCCTATTCTGTAAAGGAATTTGTAGATACATGTACACTGCAGTAATAAAAATAAAAATATTCAACATGTGCTACTAGATACAATATTGTCCTATTAATAAAGTAATAAACTTATGTAAAACTATTTGACTCATTCCATATCCTCAAAGTACTGCTTCATTGAAGGATTCACAGAATATGACTATTACGTTACGTTGGTCAAATTACTTTGACACGATTTTAGTCTTTCTATAATATTTTTATGTACCAGACTGAATTTTTGTGCAGTTAATTAGAGTAGCCTTTTGTTGAAGAATCAGCTGAATATTGATGACTTTACTTTTTTCAAATACACCATAAGCACATTAGCTATCCTAGCTCACTTTTTCCTAGGATTTTGAAAGAGAAACATTATTTAATATTAATATTCATAACATAACCAAACAAAATACAAACCTGACTTCGAATGGAACAGTGTTCAAAAATTAATTTTTCTGAATATGGTACACTTGAATAATATGGCATAAAGTTTACAAAACCCAGGAATTTTGACAGAAGTTTCATAGCACTTAAACAAGTTAAAAAATCTTGTTTAGTTTCTTCATCAACAGAATTATCTGAAATAATAATAATAATCATGACTGAAAAAGATAGTACAAAACAGAGAAACTCTTCTTGAATTGTTTTGTCAGTAGTACAACAAGTAATTGGAGATATTTAAAAATTAAAGTCAGCTATTCAGCATCTTCATTTAAATTACAACATAAATAATAATTACTAAACATTTAAAAATTCAGATGTAAATCAGTTGAGTGGCAAAGATGTACAACTATCTCCTGAAGGAGTAGGTTAGTGAAAATTTGCAATTATAGATACACACAAAGACAGTACTGTTTGGTCGGATGTCACAAAGTTCAATCCTGTTCTGTCCTGGATAAGGGGATTATGCCCTTGAAAATCAATACGCATGACATATGTCTTTCCCTGAGCATAATTCTGTGCCAAACGTATGTTTCAAAGCGTTATTTCCTATCTTTCTCCCTCATTTACTATCCTAATATCCAATGCTTGTGACTTCATAGATGGTAGACACCTTGTGAGGTTTAGAGTACTTGAATTTTCGGAGGCAACGCCCCCTTCATCAGAAAGTTAGGAATACATTTCCAGTGATCGGCTAACCTCAGGTAAGTCACCTTCTTTCTATCTCTCTGTCCATTCCCCATTAATTGTTTTAATTAACATGACTGTCATTTCCTGACTCATATATATAAATGAAATGTTTGAAACGTGACAAAGTCACACACATTGGCAATTTGGACAGTAAGAAGGGATATAAGAAATGCTCGGCATAGAATTATGTTCAGAGAAAGGCATATGTTAAGCATAGAGAGTAATGGAAAAAGAAGGAAAGACTGAAAATATACTGCAGCGCTGTAACCTGAATCATTGCTATCTGTACACATTAAAATATCCTCCCTACCAACTACCCACCTGTCCAAGGGTTGCTTATAGTCACCAACCTCCACAACACTCTGGGCCAACCCAAATAAACCCGACACCCCCAGACCCCCACCCACAAGTGGCTGCATACCTTGTGGTAGGAATAGATGCAATGTCTACCCTATACTCCCATCATAACCTTCCACAATTCCACCAACAACACAACCTACAGAATTAAAGAAAATATAACCTGTCTCTCCTCCCATACTATCTACAAAATAAACTATACACTATGCCCAGCCTTCTACATTGGCCAAACAAAGAGACCCCTCTCCGAATGTATTGCCAACAACCACAGCACAGGTAAACTCTCTGAAACACAATTCCCAATAGCTGGCCATGCCTGGAGCCATAACACCAATAATTTCAACCAGTTCTTCAAACTGACCCCCTCAAAGCCCTACCCCCTGATTCATGTATGGGAACTTACCCTTTCTCATGTCTTGCAGAAATCCGAATGTCCTGTAGACAGTAACCTTTACCTCCCCACTCCCCTCCTTCCAAAACTGACTACCGATAACAGCATGAGCATGTGTTTCCATGTTGAGATGTATCTGTATAAGAGATGTGTGCTACACACATGTTCACCCATTTGAGAATGTGTTAATATGTGGATGTGTTTTATTTATTTATTTTAAAAACTTTTATCGTATAGATTATCAGTTAGGATGATAATGAGAATGTGTTAATAAGTGGATTTGTTTGCATGTGTGTGTGTTAACGTGGGGGTGTATGTATGTATATCCTCAGCCCCCATCAATTTTTGCCTCTTCTGTGACCCTCACTGAGAGAGAAAGTTGGTGGCCTGGTGAGGTCAATTGTTTAGTAGCAAAAGCCAGCAATTTTTGACTACTATGGCAGGCACCATGTAATCTGTTGAACTCTTCAGTTTTCTATCAGAAGATTAGGTAAACATTCTGAGTGATTGTCAACCATCAGTTATATATGTGGATGTGTAATTAATTATATATAATTAGTAATGACAGGAGAGAGAGATAGAAAGTTGGTGACGTACCTGAGATTCACAGATGGCAGGCATCATGAAGTGTTTGAAGTGCCTGCCATCTGTAAACCTTAGGTAAGTCACCAACTTTCTCTCTCTCTTTCCTGTCCTTATTAATTACAAATATATATATATATGACAAAGTTATAATATTAGTAAATTGAATAGGAAAGAGAGAGACAAAAAGTTATCAACTTTCCTTAAATTGATAGTATGCATCAAATGGCAAGGAAATACAAAAATGTGAATTTTTGAGAACCTAAGCTCAAGCTCCCTTCTTCAGACAGTGTCTGAGCTGCGAGATGGAAAGCTGCTCCGTGATGATTCAAATTATGGCAACAAAGCCAACTTCTTAAGGGTAGGTCGCAACAATGGAAAAGTAACAGAAGATACACAGAAAAAACTCAGAACACATATGTGAAAAAGATTAGGAAGGTAAAAACTAAAAAGATGGAATCTAGAGGAAGTTGAATCAAGGACCGTTGAAGGATATGTTGGAAAGAAAGTTCCCACAGCATCAGATCAATCAGGAGTAATGCTTTAAGGAGGATCAGTGTGAAACATTGGTCGTAATTATTGATGTTATTGTATTTGTTATGAGCAGCTATAAGAAATTAGGTTTTGGATATTTTTGACAGCTGTGGTGGCCATGTGTTCAGGAAGAGGTCACTTAATTCACATATATGAAGCAAGTAAATAAAATATGACAGTCCAAGTAATTATTTGGTTATGATATAGAGCAGGTGACTTACTTTAAATTTATACAAGACTGAGTGTCATACTGTCCTGAAGAAGGAGGCTAAGGCCATCAAAATTTAAGTTTCTTACTCCTTCCCAGTCTGGAAACACTTACTACCAATTTAAGGTAAGTAAACTGCTCTCTATCCATCTTTCCTATCCAAGAGAATTAAATATATATAATTCAACATTAATTACTCCAGTTCCGGTTTTTCCAACATACTCCGCTATTTCTAATTTTTTGTGAATTTTCTCATGATGGGTGCCAGGTATATTTTTGATAAAGAAAGGAATTTTAATGAATAATTTATTATTTGAAACATGAGACATTTACATATATTCAGCACATGTGAACATGACAGCATCAATAATGCTCTAATGTTGTGTTACAATATAAATGTACACATACCTGAATCTCCCACATCCGATGGTGAAAAGTTCTTTGAATTGAACATATGTAATTCACTTACAAACCCATCAGACAAATGCTGCTTGAAAATTGAAGAAGTTGCCTCCAAAATAAAGTTTTGAAAAAATTCTTGGTGTCCTGGAAATGAAGGTGGAGGACAAGGGCTACGTGTGTTATTTACTGGAGTAACTAGACGGGCATAAAGTAATGCATATTTTTTTGGATTGGCATCTTTCAGAACAGAAAGCATATCATTGTCTCCATCTTTCAATTCAATCTGAAATGTAGAAGTGACAAAATTGATACACAAGTAATATAGTTTAATAATAGTAATATGTAAACAGACTTACAATATGAATTAAGGTATTTAAATAAAGATAACTATGCTGATGAAATTTTAGAAGTATTCACGGGTTTGCGGGTTCTTGGGCCATTTTTATTATCAGGACATTTTAAATCATTTAGTTCAATAGTTTTGTACATAAAATGGTGGCAAATATGTTTGTAACAAATGTTAGAGGTGGGAAAAACTGTTCTTTTTAGTGAATGGCTCTTAACCACTTGTTTGGTGGAAAGAGCATTTACATTTCATAATTATCCGCTCCTATAATACATATATTTCTCTCAACTCACTACTGCTGATTCACTGAAATGAATCTCACCCTTTTTTCATAATTTTTTCCAGTGTATTTAGCTTAATTAAATATAAGGTATTTAAATTTAAATATACAATGTAAGTTTAAAGAAATAATTATAAAAATTAAATGATTGCAGAAACTTCAATTTTGTAATTGATTGATTTGAAGGATCTTTAAAGGATTCAGTTTTTTTTTCAAAGTTCATGGTTATTCAAGTAACTGTAACATAAATATACACACACACACACAATTATATATTTATAATTGTTAATGATGATAAAAGGTGTGTACAATGATTTTTATGAAGAAACAATGAAATGACTTTGAGAGAGGACATTCAGATAAGTCAAATTTATATCTTTCAATCTGTTCATATGCCCCTATATATAATGTTGACAAAATAATCCCCACCTGATAATTAACTGAAGAGAGAAACAGGAGTTATTTGAAATTGTTTAAGCAAAATTTTTATTTTCTGAATTGATGTATTTTGTTTATAATTATATATTTGATATATTAATTGAAGGTAAAGAATTTTATGTAGCAGGTATAACCCAATTAGTCCTTAGTTCAACAATTTGAGTCACCGTCAGTCAATAAATCCAGCCAGAAGCTTTTGGCCAATTATGGCCATAGTGGTCTGCACTTTGAAAAAAAAACCTGAGATCTAATTGGGTAATACCTTACCCACTACATAAACAATAAATGGTCCACATTACATAAAAAGAATTTATGACAAATAATTTATGAAACAACTGGTTCAGTTTGGTAAAAGTGGAGTGGATTTGATTCAAAAAGCTAGTTGCACACACATCAAATAGGATCAGGCACCCTGATCAGTTACTCACTCACTGATTCAAACAGCAACTAGATCTAGGATCACAAATCACTCTCTGATTCACTCCCTCAATAATTCAAACAGCAAAAAGCTCTGATTCACTCTTAGAGTTAACTTGCACACGCATCACACAGGATTGGGTTTTATTCAGTGATTTACTGTTGACAGCTAGCAGTCACTTGAAATTCAAAATGTTACGAAACTTCTTTCAGAGAGTTGTTTGCTTTATGGGGTGTCGATTGTTATCTAATATCTAGTGTGCCCATGTTTGAATTAGACACTGTGCAGCCAGCCTGCAGAACATCACGCCATCTGATAAAGGGGGATTCATGACCTCAAAAATTTGATATTTTATTACTTCTTCAAACCAAGTGTGTGTGAACGGATTGACAGCCTGCCACTCAGTGAGGATTCAAATTACAGGACTCCAGACGTTAGACTTCAACAAGGATAATAATGGTAGAAAAATGGAAAAAAACTAAGCACAAGCAGAAATCCTTTCAGTGGGCCGACAATCACTCCGAATATCTTCTTTCTCTTCAGATGGCAGTAGCCTCTGAAAATTTTAAATTATCCCACCATGCAATAGTGACAGTTTGCATTCCAGGTAAGCCAATACTTTTCTTTCTCCCTTTCTTGGCCTTCTTTAGATATACACACATCTCCATTTGTACTTCCCTGCCAGTTGACTCCTACTATCAATTTAAGGTATAGCTTGAGTGAAAACCCAATAAACAGAAGACAACTTCCCAGATATTGTAGTGGGGATAGACTGAAGCTCAGTCTACCCCGAGTTTTTGTTGTTGGCAGTGTAAAAAACATACTGAAAACATTGGCGCCAAGTTTAGGATATGTAGTACATTAAGAAACTTGTCCATAAATGTTATTAAGTACAGGGCATGGTTAAAAGATGCTGCCTCAGTCAGTGTATCCCGTTTGTAAAGAATATTGTATATGCTTTCAACAATAACAGTAGTGTTGTGCAAACAATAGACAGGACTCCTCTCCTATTTTCTCTACTAAACAAGGGACATGCCAAGTTATAGCTTTTAAACAGTAAGTCAATGACCGTTTTCTGTTTCGCTTTCCTATCCAATTATTTTGACTTTGTCATCCTAATTTTCATTATGTTTTGGCAGACACCAAGATTAGTAAGGGAATATTCTTCAATTTTTCAGAGGCAATTGCCCCATTCATCAGGAGATAACTTTGAATGTTTTTCCTTATTTCCTGATAAAGGGGGCATCCTCTATCCCTTTTATTCATTTGACCAAATGTGCAGTACTGTCTTTCCTTTCTTATTCTCAACATATATTGATATTAATTTACAGCTTTCATTGTGCCACTACCACCCCCCCCCCCCAATCTCTATATAAATATATATATATGGGATAAGTGACGAAGTCACGCATTTGATAATTGGATAGAAAGAAATATAGAAATATTTGGGAGAAAGGCAGGAAATTCGCTCTTTGAATCATATGTACGGCATGGAATCATGCACAAGGAAATACATATGTCAAGCGTAGAAGGGAATGGAAGAAGGAAGAAAGACTGAAAAAATTCGATGTGGCCAGGACTCAAACCTGGGTGTACGAAACAACAGTGCATCACCCCTAGAGCCGGGGCGTGCGTCTATCCACTCTGCCACCACATCGAGTACGACCAACCGAACATTTTCAGTCTATATATTAGGTTTTCAAGTTAGGATGGATAGAGAAGAGGGATGGAAGAATTAGGAGCATACGTTAAGGATAAATTAAATATATATATATGGGATAAGTGACAAAGTCACGCATTTGATAATTGGATAGAAAGATATTTCTATCTTTCTTTCTATCCAATTATATATATATATAATACATGAGTAAATGGATTTAAATGTGTTGAATATTATATACTTATATGATTTTACAAAAATTGTGAGAATTTAATATTTTACAAAAATCATCTTCTAGCAGATGATATATAAATACAGCAACAGAATATGAATTTTTATCAGCGCCAAAAAAATGATACCTTTAAGTCTATCAACCTGTAAGAGATAGCCAGGAAATGTTTCTGCATTGTAATCATAGATAATTCTTGGATACATTTATTTTCAGGGTCATTATTCCTCTTCAGTGTTGCAAAATACAAATTTCATCCTATTGGCCAACAATATGTAAATTAGTTTCTATATTATATTCACTGGTAATAGAAGATTGTTCCTTGTCCAAAAAGAAATTCTGAATTACAATGGTATATAAGTATGCAAAGTAAATGGTACTACCTAGCAGGAAGAGATTTCACCTGTTTTCTTTTTCTAACCAATGCAAAAACATGACACGCAGACAAAAGTGAAAAATGTCATTAAGAGGAAGAGGCTACTTTTCTCATACACGATTTTATTTGAAATCTCTAACACGGGAACCATTTAACTACCTATATACTTAAAGTGGACATTCACCTCAAAGAATAGTTCAAACTTGTGAAATGGAAAGAATTATGGTGCTGGTACAGTTTAATGTTCCCAGCTCCCCCTCCACACGACTCCGAATATTTCAAATATCCCATATTTTGACACCGGCCCTATATTACACATAAGGCTACAAATATTTATTGCTTTACTGTCCATAACAATTAGCTTTACAATATCACATTATTAACTTAGTTTGGGCTGCACATCACAGAACAGTATAGAGAGCCTGAGAATACACTGGGGCTTGGTTGAAGTGGAGTTTTGGTAATACTAAAAACCTTAGCCAGAATTATTTTGTAAATTTAACCAACTATTTTTCTACTTACATCTGATTTGCTTTCTTCAATACAAGTGGTAAGCAGTTGCATTCGAAACAGCCGTGATAAATGGATGTAATTAGATGGTTCATTATGTAATGATAACAGAATCTTTATGCTGGGTCCCAACATAACACTGAAATTCCATCCTGGTTCCTCGTGTGACTGTTCCCATTTGCTAAGAATTTCATAAAAAGCATCACGCTGTTTGCGGAAGGCATGGAACGATTGGTCATTGGGAAAATTTGAACGGTTGTCTGTGTCAGGGTGAAATGCAACAATGCTTGGAGTTGAAACAACAGATGTATTGGGGTAATTCTCTGAGCTATCTACCAGCCCAGAAAGACAGCCTTGAAGTTCTGGTGCAAATTCTGTCAATCGAGAATTGCTGCTCAGCATCTGCAATGTAGCTGTATCAGTGAGTTCCAACAACTTGCACTGATTTTGTAGAACAGATGAAGCAAATTTTACACAATTGTGAACAGTGCCTAAAGGAGATTTCTCATTCCAGCAGCTGTAAGACACTTGACTAGTTAACATAGATACTATGAAATGAAGTTCCCCTGAAATATTTGGTACAAAGTTTTCATTCAGTAGGAAACAGTATAAACAAGAAAGTATAGAAAGTTGCTCACAGTGAGTGACCATTTCACATTGAGGAATTATAAAATTGTTTATAGGAGCAATTTTTGAAGGTGTTAACAACAGATGCTGGTTATTTGTTAGAACAGTCTTTCCAGAAATCACTTCCTCATTCTTCACATTATTTTGATGTTTCAACCTTTCTTGACGGAGCAGGTCTCTCTCCATTTTGAAGTTTTTATGGCCACTTAATTGTTCTTCCACTGAATTATCCACTCTAAAAGGTGTGCCGGGTTCAGAAGGTCTATTAGGCATTCCAAAGTCCATCTCATCATGAGTACCTAAGTAGAATGATTTCTATATATCAAATTATTTACCAAAATATTATAAAAGAACAACTCATTGAAAAATGTACAAGCAATAGTAAATAGGAAATACACTAGTCATTTAATGCTCCTCATATCCATCCTTACATAAAACAAATTATTAGACACAGTGCCTCATTTTGAAATATTCAAGACAGACTTCAAAATTCGAACAAAACTAAAAAACAACACCCAACTTACCCAACTGTTGATTATTAGGACTCAGAACATGTAATTGGGTTGGCTTAATTCGCCTTTTAGTGTACGAGGAATTTGATACATCTATACATGAACTATTTTGACTAGAAGCTTTGCTGTTGGATTTTCTTCTGTTAGATGTTCTGAAGCTGTCTTCAACAATAAAATCTCCCAAGTTTAATGGTGAATGCAGTTTATTTGTTTTCTGCAATACAGGTGTTTTCTCTCTGTAACTATTATCTAATCCATTGCTGAAGGATGTGTCTTGCCATCCTCTGTGTAGTGGAGAATACATTTGATGTACTGGACTCGAATCTGCAGAACTTGTTGCCAAAGGATTAAATTTCTTAACTGGGGTACAGTCTCTGGAAAAACATGATATATCCCCTCTGGAATTAGTATTTCTCACATTGTCCCCAAATTTAGTTTCATGAGATTTGCATTGAGATGTTAGTCTTTTTATGGGGGTGTTGCCACATAATTGAGTTTCCAATTCATTGCCACTGGAAAGGTTTTGAAAATGTCTTTCCAGATTAGGAGGGCTCCTGTTTTTAATGCAATCATTTAAAGGAAACAGTTCAACTTTACTGCTTCTACTTTTCCTTCTTGAAGAACTGGCTCTTTCAGGTGATTGTATTTTTTTACATTCAAGATTTTCTTTTCCTGAGAGTTGTCCAGGAACAGAATTAGTCTTCAGAAGCCTGCAACACATGCCGTAATATATAAATAAAACATAATAAACACAAGCGATAATTGGCATCTTGAGAGTAATTCATGATAATTTTATTACCATGTCGTTTCATCTCTTAAATATTTCAAGAAGTACAAAACAAAATTTCCTTTATCATACTTTGAATATTCTGTAGAACATAAGGGATGTATCTGTAACGAAATGGTTTTAGAGATCATAAAATAACTTAACAGCTAAAATTACAATGTGAGCTCAAAATATATTATCGACTAATCACCCCATTTCGAGCTGTCAACCACTCTGTAAGTTTATGTACATTAAGCTCCCCTGTCAAACACGCATTCAACATTTCAGCCGCCATCCTATACAGTGTTTACTGCAAACTAACTACTTTGTACACAGATATTACGTTTGAATCGAAATGACATGCTTTGCAAAAGAGAGAACCGAACATCTGTTACCTAACAAACTGTATGTTATTTTTGTTTAAATCTGCAAATTGACTGAATTGACTGAATTTAATTAGATATTAAAATTTCAGCTGCACGTCAGAAATATAGCTGCCGGTCGTTGTAGATAAACAGACGATGAGGAGGGCCTTTCTTTGAAGATCTCGATGTGGCTGCAATAAATTTTACCGCACACTGATGGAAATGACGTATGGTATCACCTTCTTCACATACGACTTTTTGTACAAAATACTCCCACAAACTGTCTCTCTGGTCACCATTCCATCTGCTCACCACTCCGTCTCCTCATCACCTCGACCACTTACATACATCTGCTCCCGCGATTTTCCCCCACTTCGCGGCCTTTCAATAACTACGGACACTTACGGAAGATTTTGAAAGTATCCCTCAAAACCTTGTCCGTTATCTCTAGCAATTGTCTACCGACACAAACATTGACCTGATCTGGACCTCGCAGAACTTGAAATACTCGGCGATCTGTTTCTATATTATAAATTCCCCTACAACGGCCATACTCAAGTAATATATAAAAAATACAAGGCCAAATTTACATATTACAATAAAACGACTATGGACAAGAGCGTAGCTATTAAGTAGAGATGAGCAAACCCGTTCTTTTTAGTTAACGGATCGGAACCACTAGCTCGGCAGAAAGAGCTATCTGCCTTTGATGATTTGCTTCTCATTTACACATATATTGTTGTAATAAATGAGTAAACTTACGGTATAAATAACCGAGTCAGATTAAAATAACTCAAAATTATTATTTAAAAAAATTTACAATCGACATTTATTTCAAATTATCATCAATTTCACAATAAAAACAGATAGTTGAACATAAAAATTACTTTAACACATCGAGTAATTGATTAATCACAGAGTACAGTATGTGATTCTCTTTCAGGGGCACATTCTGGGTCCCTCGGAAATGGAGTTTTATGTAAAATTTCAAATTTTGCAACTATAACGCAAACACAGTTGGAATGCAACCAAAAGAACACCAATTAGAAAAAAATATCGCACTTGGACACGAAGCCCTAAAGAAAATGTAGAATGTGTTGCAGAGCACTTTAATACAGAATTCAAACCAATAGAAGAGCGAAGTACTTCAGAAAACAAAGTAGTAGAAATTTTACAGACTTCACCTCATCAATCGGAACCTATAAAAACGTTCAACATAAGAGAAATAGAGAAAAGCATTAAAAGGTATATAAATCCTACTAAAAGCTCAGGGTATAGCTTCATAGCCGGTAAAATTCAACAAGAATTACCTAAGGGAGTATTAACATACACAACAAATATCTTCAATGCCATAATGCGAGAGAGCCACTACCCGAGACAATGGAAGCATGCACAAGTTAAAGCCATTCCAAAACCTGGAAACCGATCTCGGAAGTGGCATCATACAGCCCAATGTCATTTCCGATTCTATCTAAGTTCTTTGAAAAACTATTATTACAACAACTCAAACCAATAATAAATTATATAATTCATCAGTTCCAATATGGATTTCAAGATGGTCAATCAACGATAGGTCAGACCCATAGAATAGTGAACATTACTATCTCAAAGCCTTGAAGAAAAGTTATACTGCTCTGCCGCCTTCTTGGACATCCAACAAGTATTTGATAGTGTCTGGCACGAAGGTTTATTATATAAAAGATGCACTCTCTGAATTCAGGCCAATGAAGGCAGAAGTTCAACTTGGACCATTACTATATGCATATTTCCGACTATGGCCACATTTCCTGACGACACAGCTATTGAAGTTGCCGACCAAGACTCGACTCAACTGTCGGAATACTTGCAAGTGTATCTGGACAATATAGAAGTCTGGACGAAACACTGAAGAGTGACTATAAACACGGCAAAGTTTCAACATAATACATTTTCACTTATAAACGAAATATGCCCAAAAGTGAAAATAAATTCAGCAGAACTCCCAGAAACATCGGTTGTAAGGTAACTTGGCCTGTATTTAGACAGTCGTCTAACTTGGAAAACCCATATCAAAATGAAGCGGAAATAAGCACAAATCGAATTATACAGCAAAATATTAATGTACAAAGCAATAGTTAACAACATGGGCATACGGCGTCGAACTATGGAACACAGCCAGCAAGTTCAACCTCGAGATCCTGAGAAGATTGGAATCAAAAACGTCAAGATACTTATGCAACGCGCCGCGATTAGTATCAAATAAAAATCTATAACAAGATCTGAAAAACTGAAGTATGACAGAAATTATCACCGAACGCAGTAAAAGGCATCAAACAAGATTGAGCAATCACCCGAATTCACAGTCAGTGAATATGTTGGACAATAGTGTACATGTCTATAGACTAAAGAGTAGTCATATTTTGGATTTACCATTTAGATTCCGCTAGGAAGTGGAAAAATTCTTGGGTCCTATCTCCTCTCCGACGTCTTGATGGCTTCTTGAATGGTTTCTGGCTCAGCTGCGTTGTTACGTAGGGATAGTGCGTGCTGAATTTGGCGAACTAGAGATGAGAGATCATTCGCCTCTCCTACTGAGGCAATCGGCACTACCGAGATTTCGGTGAATTCGTACCTGGTCCAACTCTTCGATGAACTGGCAATGTTTGATGAACTCGTCCGTAGTTGCAACGTCCTGATACAAGACCTCCGCGAAACCTTTCATTAGATGAGCCAATTTTTCTTTTTCCCCCATGTTTGGGCACATTGCGAGAACGTTTTGTATATATGATTGAGAGCACTCAACCTCCTTTTCTGAGCTCGGTATTTAAGTTCTTCCGTAGCCTGTCGAACGTGTCGCTCAGAATCACGAATGCTTTCTTAATCTCAGCCTGAAAAGTTTCCCAAGTGGTCAAGAAGTCAACATTTTCGAAGCTCTGTCTTGCGGTTCCGTCAAGGTAGAAGTAGACATTATCCTGGCAAACGGTGTCACCCCACTTATTGATTTTTTGCGTCACGTTGATAGCCCTTGATCCTTTTCCCTGGGTCTTGTCCGGCGTCTCCAGTTAATATAGTTGGCTTTCTGATCTGTTTCTGGGTGGCTGCGTAGGCCGGTGAGCTTCTTACCTCTCGCTGCAACGCACTATGTGTTGGTTTTCAATAGGGCGCAAATTATGGACTCAAACCTTGGAGCCTGCGGCTTTGTCGATGCCCAATAGGAGCCACTGTGTATTAATGCTCGATAGTACCCGGCGCCTCCACCAAGGATCGTGAGATATAGTAATACACACTTCTAGAGGTTATAGACGTTTATTTGACACTGTTCGCTGTACAAATACTCGAACTGCGCAAGACAGTAAGATGTAAACTGACAGGTTACTAACTTACATTTAAGGAGGTCATTAACCAAACAAAACGTGTAGAGAATAGTTATAAAGTAAAATAACTAAATTTTTTCTTTAATAGATTTATGAATTTCTGGCTCATCTGAGATATCCAGTTATGTATGAAATTATATAGTTAATTTACCTAGCGACTTTGAAAATAAATGAGTACAATAGTCAAATTTATATAAAAAAAACTGTACTAAGAAAATTGAGCGTAATATTAATGACAATGGCACGACGTAGCTTCCTTTTTTATGGAAAATTACATTTTACAAACATGACATTTTTTAAACAATTAAATGAAAACTTCCGAAACAATACTTACAATTACATAAAGTAAAAACGAAAAAATTCCAATTGCCCTCATTGTACAAAATTGCAACCGAAATAAATTATATAAACGTACATTTGCTCTTAAAAATTATTTTACGAAGTGTATGTACTAAGGTCGAAGACCTTGGGCATAAGGTGAGAGTTGTTACTGATCCCATTGGATCAGTTGGCCAACTTCCTCCTAAAACATGTGACATCACACGCTATGAATGTATGTGTTCTTTGGCTTTGTCTAATCTGTTCAAAGATGTATCGACGTGTTCATTTGAAAATAAAAATTTTGATCTTGTGTTAAATTGAATAAATCATTATTCATTTAACAGACAGATGAAAATATTAACAACGGAAAAGCAGACTCATCTCCCGTCATTCGGAAGGGCGTGAGAAAAGTAAACCCAGTTTCCTGATGCAGGTTTTCTAGGGTTTTTCCTACATCTCTTAAGGTGAAACACCGGGTAGGATCCTTAGACTATAGACCGGGTGCCCTAGTCAACCCTTGGCTACCTTGCTCTACCTTCCGTATCCTCTCGTTTCAATTCCTTTCCTATGTTATTAAAGGGGAGTTGCCTGTTTCAGGATCACCCTCATGTAGACTGTTAACCAAAATAAGAATTAATGAACATAAAAACAGTAAATCAGCTTGCAAGTCAGAACAAGTTTAATTTACATATTTTATTGTAAGTAGTTCGTAAATGCCTCGCTCCTAAACTTCGAACCTTATCTGATGAATTCTAACTATAAAAATAGAAAATAAATGTATAATTGCATTATACATATTATATTGTAAATGTTTCTTTTTTATTTTTAGTTTAATTCACACCAAATGAAGTTCCAAATTTAGGAATTATGTCGTGCTCGACGATGCTACCGCTCTCTCCTAGTTTCCTCACACTCGGACAGTTTTTGGAGAGAAAGGACGGATGGATCGGCCGTGAATGGCGATCACGTGGAAATCCTCATGTAGCTAGTTACTGAATAATAAGTTATGTAATGAGTGTTCTGTAAATGCATATGCGGAATATAGAAAAGGAATCATACTGCAAGGAGAAGTAATAAAAAACCCTACGGTTCGCCAATGATATTGTAATATTAAGTTAGTCAGAATAAGATTTGGAAACCGTAATAAATGGTAAGAACGTGGTCCTGGAGACAGTTCAATATGAGAATTAATAGAGGGAAGACCTAAGGTAATGGAGTGTAGTATGGGAAACTGTGGAAATAACAAAGGGCGTTAGACTGGGAAGGGAAATTTTGAAGGAAGTTAAGGAATTATTCTACTTGGGCAGCATAATAACTAGGAATGGTAGAAGTATAGTAGACATAAAGAGTAGGATAGCACAGGCAAGGAAGGCTTTCGCAAAAAAGAGGAATTTACTTACGGGTAATATAAGTGTGTATAATAGGAAATCATCGCTGAAAATGTTGGAGTGTGGCGTTATATGGGTGCGAAACGTGTGAGACGGTACGAGTTGCAGAAAGGAAAAGAATAGAAGCTTTTGAAATGTGGTACTATAGGAGAATGCTGAAAATCAGATGGATGGGTGGGTGGATAGAATCACTACCAATGAAGTTCTAAACAGAATAGGGGAAGAGCGAACAATTAATAGGCATGACATGAGGGTCTTCTTAAATTAGCATTAGAGGAAAGTGTGTGGAGTAAGTACAGAAGAGGGAGGTCAAGGATGGAATAGTTAGGGAGGACGTAGCAGTTATACGGAAATGAAAAGGCTCGCGCAAAATATGCTAGGATGGACTGTTGCAGCAGACCAGTCTTAGGACTGAATACCACAATAACATACGCCGTGGACTGAGTCAGCCTTAAAAACCTTCGCAATTTAAAAATTTCTATTGACTGTATTAAACATAATTCTGATTTTCCTGCGTGCGTGATTCAAACAGCAGGGAGTAGTGTTAGCCCTTTGCTGCTTGATCATGGCCGCGCGACCTGATTCATAGTGTGTGATTCAGACAACAGGTAGCTTTCGGATCACAGGAGCTACCGCTATTGTCTTCCGATTCTATGATCATTCACTCCGCATAGGGAGCTAGTTCTTCGAATCAGATCGCACATCTCCACTACTGGGAAGAGATTTCATAGAAGGAACTGCAACCCAGTTAAACGAATTCGAAACTGAAAATATTTTTGAATAAGATGTTTTATGAGTTCAGGATTGGAGCAGTTTGATTTATTACTTATAGCTGCAATTCCTAAAATTCAAAAAGCAGACACTGTTTGGCATCTATTCCAGCATAGGGGCAGTGCGTGGTTGATGCGGTGACCCGCTCCGTGCACCTTTTTTTTTTTTTTTTGCGGGGAGGCAAAATTTCACGGAAAATAACTTGAATTCTGAACCCCGAGAAATACACTATAACAATTTTTTTTTCTTAAAACTTGTTTAGAATTTCTGTAAAGCTTGGAGCCTTTTGGATTCAAATACCTAAATAAGGAGGCGAAAAGTTGGCATCGCGCGTCTATCCCACGCTACGCCATTGTTCCAGCAAATGAAATTACAATTTATTATATGAATTGAAAAATTAAGTTCATCAATAATGGTCTCAAATTTCTCCTCCACCTACCAACATATCATATGCCCAATAGGTGATCATAAAAGTTTGACTGCTCACTCGAAAGGTTGCATTACAAGTAAAATCATTGGATTTGCTTAATTTATTTAATTGCCTTGTTATAGCTCTGCTTTTATTCAGTATGTAATGAAACCAAAATAATTTATTTTTGAGACAAACTCATGATTCCACATGTAATGTACAACTAGAATGGGAGTTTAGTAGTTTAGAAAGCTAAATTTTGCATTCATTAATTATTCTTATGCATTTGTCGGGATTTTTGTCAAACATGATTATTTCAAGTCTTACCAAGGCTAACTGGGAATGGATGTCAAATGAGATGCCAGTTTTTTCTCAAGATGGTTTATCCTATGATGGACCACTAGCTTGACGCTCTAGGGGTTACAAGTCACAAAATTTGGTGGCTTAACTCTGCTTGGCACAGTATAGTATTGTCTACCTTGGTGTCTGCGTGGACATTGGTGCCACGGACCATGGATCATTATGGAGGTCACATTAAAACCAGTCCAGAGCCATCAGGAGACAGCTGAACCCATTAAGCAACTATATCTAGTTCATTTCTGTACATGAGTTTTTTTATTCTACAAGTAAGTAAATTTACTTTTATTTGATGATTCATTTTGGGTATAGTCCAAAGACTCCTGCTAGCAATCTCATCCTCACTACACGCTTTCTTAGAGTATTTCGTAGTATCACACATTCCCTAAAAAATAAATATTGTTTGTCTCTCTCTTACCTTAATGGTCCAATATGAAACATTTAATTGGTTCCTTGATGATTGAGACAATTATTGTCTGTTTTGATGGTATGAACCTGGAGTTTAGAATTGCTGAACCACATAACACACAGCATGATCACATTTCGCTTTAAGTTTTGGCATCATTGCTTCTCTCCTGAAGTATTCTCACTGATCATTTGGGAAAGTATTAATCTGAATCTACAAAGCTCATCTAAAAACATTTTTCCTGTGTAATGTCCTTATTTTAATAAGCACTTTGTCTGAGCAGATTCAAGTAGTCTAGAGTAATAATAGTTAATAAATACAGAGCAATCACTGGTATGAACTTCCACAGCCCCAGTAATACTCAACCCTGAAATAAAAATACTACTAAAGAAATCTTGTATTTGGTGACCTTTAATAATTAATTATGAAGAAAAATTATGAAAATTAATTATAGCATGGTGGAAAGTGTTATGATATACATAACTAGAAGGATATTACAGCACAGATTCAGCATTTACTAATTTTCAAATGCCAAATTGTCATAGAATGAACTGATAAAGACATAACTTGTGGACACATTATTTGGTTATTTCCTTGTCTAACTAAGTGGTGTAAAATAATAAGAGAAACAAGATAACCACTGAGCAAAAGGATGACATTAAATGCCAAGAATAATGATTGATAGCAAGATTGTATGAAGTGAAAGAAGAAGGGTAACCAAAGGTTTCCAAAAATAAAAAAAATAATCATCTGCAAGTCTGAACAGACTTATGAAACTAGATTTTATACATTCAGCCCAGTCCTAGACACAGTAATATTCTCTAAATGGAGGCACTTCACTTGAAAACAATGGCAGTAACCAGTGGCAGTTTGTGAGGTAGAGCCGTTGAGCTCTAGCACTGCTGAAGAAAAATGATTTTTACTAATTAAACAATTACTTATTGCTAACAAATAATATAGATTTTCTTATTATATTCTGATCAATTTGAAATTGTAATGCAGGTGAATTTGTTCCATTTGAAGAAGCACGCAAAATGACATGCATTTTTGTGTACTACTGAGCCACTGAGACTGGCTCCGGGTAAGCCCATATAAGCAGTGGCGTGCAGACCAAAGTTTATGATTGTCACTATAATGCAGTAGCTCATGAGGAATTTGGTGCAATCATTGTTCACAGCTTGTCTTTTGATGTGTTTGTATCTTAATTTTTTCATGTATCTCAATTGAAAAGACATACATGGGCCTTTCAAATAAAAAAAGAATTTTGTTAGTACCTTATACTCAGCTTGTTTTATTCCATTTCAACATTGTCCCTCCCTTATTGAAAACCCCTATACTTGAAATCATTGTGATATGGTTTTGAAAAAAGAAAGGATTTAACTAAGGCACTGAATGGAATGTATAACAAACCCATTTTGCTGTATGTCCAAAATTTTAATACTTCTCCAGTAAATTTTGTATTTGATGGCTCCACTAATGGTTTGCTTCACTGGCTGCAACTGGCAGTAACTCTTAACTGAAGCACCATAGACTATATCTATTATCACCTTAGAGGAAGCCCAAGAGTTCCTTATACAAATGGAAGAAACCCAAAATTTGGACAATTAGGAAACCACATTGTTAAATATCCATCTGAATTTGATTAGATTCATGTACTCACAATGCGAAAAATTAATGATTATTAACTCAAGTTTGGACCAGTGATTATATATCTCCTTTAATTATGGTCCCATTGTCAGATTTGTTACTTCTTCTTTTTTCTATGCATGTTTGTCCATTCTGAAACACAATTGAGTATATTCATTATATTTTTTCTTTGATAGGAGGCTGAGTGTGACCGATTTACTGGATGATGCGACCAAATCAAAAGTTTCAGATTTCACAATTGTTGGCAATTCTGCAAATATTCTGTGATAATTTTGGTAAGTATGAAATTTTTCTTAAGGATGTACCACAGAAATTAAAACACAGTCCCTATGGTTTACGAGTAGTGAAAAATTTACAGCAAAATCACTGTTTCTATTCTGCAAATGAGTGCTTGAATTCCACTTTATGATAAAAATAATAATAAAAACTAACTAATATAGGGGTAATGTGCCTAATATTATACCCCTTTAATTTAGGTTTAGTGTAATGAAATTACTGTGAAACAGTGTTTCTATTCCATAAATTAATGTCTGAATGCCAACCTCCATTAATTTTAACATGTCCCTGTATGCTTTTTAACTTTAAATTTTTAAGAATTTGTGTAATCTATATTGTGTATAATATCATTTACTATTAATTCATCACAATACTTGACTTGTCCTATTCTTGTATCTCAAGATAATTGGATTAAATAAATACAATACAATACTACAAAGAAAAAAAACTTTAAATTTGTATTCCCTGAAAAATTTATAAAATTATCACCAATAGTGAAGAATATTTTTAAAACTACATTAAATTTACTTTCATACTTTTGCTGCCTAGGAAGATATATAATTTTTAAGCTAAAGATTAATAGAAACCGAAACAGCTTATATTTGAAAGGTTTTTTAAGTTTGAATTAAGGGACCTTCTGTAATTTTATATAATTTTATTTCAATAGTCAAATATTTTTACATAAGATATCAAATCCAACATTCCATACTTTATAATCATTTAAATCATTATAATGAATGTTCTATTTATACCATATAAATACACAAATAAAGAAAATACAGTTAAATATATCAAAATAATTAAAATCTTTTAAAATTATGTTTTTTTTCAGGTATTTAAATAAGTATGTTTATTCTAGTGAAGATTTATAGAACTGAAGTGTTTAAAATACACTAATTCGGTCAAAACAACGCTGCTAGTGGATAATATCCCATTGCGTATGTACAAATATCTAAAAATTAATTAAGGTTTGTTATTTATTTATTTATATAAGCTCTTTGGACAAATACATTCAATCAATAATTTAGCCATGATACACACTCAATATCCAGACCCTATATACAAAGCATTTATACAGGTAGATTGGACCAAAGAGATTTGCTACATGGAAAGGGCTACTTATAAATATTTTGTTTGTGCATTGTGAATTGGCACCAAGTAAAATCACACACATTCATATTTAACCTGAGAAGCAAGGAAAGCAGCAGAAGAATCATGACAATTCATTTTATTTCATTAATGTGTATTGTGTTAGTAATGAAAACACGTAGAAAATATTTTTAATTCAGAATATTTTCAACTTAAGATTAAAGAATGTAACTCCTAATTAACAAAATACTTAATTGGTAAATTTTTGAAGTGTTTCTTGAAATATCATAATCTTACAATAATAATATTATTATTAATGAGCATACCATTGTCAAATTTGTAATATCTATTATCTTCTGGTTTGATGAAACATAAAATTGACAATAAAATGTTAGTTTTTTAAAATGGTTCTGTGCAATCAAATACAAATTGAACATTTAAATACTATTTCTGATTAGACCAAAAGACAGATATTTTACAATTACAATTCAACTGCTGTATCTTGCTGTTGCCTAATTTGTTTACATGAGCTTGGTCTAAGTGCATATAACAATATGTTTAAGTGGCATCTATCATTTTTCTAGAATCACTCATTTAATGGAAGGATATTTTATTTAAAGTACACTCTTAAAATGAAAATTTTCCAACTATGAAAATAAACACAAGATCGAAAACATTTTTTATTAATGTTTGCATTCTGTCCATTACTATTTTCCTATTTAAATGCAATAGAATGAAATAAATGTTTCTGGAAGACTTAATAAATAGACTTGCATTGAAAAATACATTGCCTGGGCAGTCTTTGTGAAAAAAATTGTCAATTACAATAGAACAATAAAAAATGCTAGGGTTAAATCTCAACCAAAGAAAATTTAATATTGAAAATTATAACAGTAAGTTAATGATTGTACATGTTAAACTTCTCTACATACAAATGATTTATGGTAAATTTAAATAAAATATATTAATGAAACATACCAGACAATGTATGTGTAAATGTATATGTTTAGTACACAAAAAATTACATAAAATTATTTTTAAAATATCTGAAACATACAATAAGTTATTATAATTTAATGAAATGGTTAGATTTATCTTTAAATTCAACTTATGTTCTCTAATTGAACTACTCAATGATTATAAATTTTTTATATAGCAATCTAAACCTACAATATAAAAAATTTAAGAGTTTATAATTTAGTTGTGAATTGGAAGAAGGAAGGAGAATATGAAAACTTTCTGTAGTCAAAATTTTATTCTCAATTTTAATGTTGCAGCATTAACTATCTCATACTCATATTAAATGATCACAAATTAGTGACAATTATATATAGGCTATATATACATATCATACCATTGGACATATTTTCATTTCAGTCCAATAATATTTATTACATAGCATGAATAACCTTCTAGGTATATAGGTTATATGTAATCAACTGTGATAGATAACCATAAACTCTGCATAATGTGTTATGATTTATTTATTATTGAACACATTTTGTTTCATTTTAAGTATGCCATTATTATTAAAAATTTATCAAATGATTTTGTATTAGTGTTTGGATATCCTATTCAGATAGATGTACAGGCTACAATCTGCAAATATTTAATTTACAGAAATTTCAAATTTAGTAATTTTAATTCATCATTATTATTATTATTCAATTTATGATTATTATAAAAATTAAATGAAACAAAGAAGACTGAATTTTATAGAGGAGATTCTAATAGAGAAGAGATTCTGAAGTATACTACAAAAGCTTGAAATTTGAGTATGTTGCTTTATTAATTTTTATTTTATCTGGTCAGATATTTTTGTTGGGGAAAAATTCTTTTCTCATACTTTTAAGTTCTGCATTGGTTTCAGAATGTATAAATACACAAATTATATATGATCCCAACACTTGTGAGTTTACTTACTAAACACCAAGTCAGAATGTAAACTGATTGTCCAGTTTCTAGTTATGATTAATTAGTACATTTAAAATCATAATAAGCTCAATTATTTTCATAAATATTAGCAGTACTGTTAAAAAAAGTAAATAGTGACTACATGTATTTACATGACATGAACATTTCAATTGTTTTTGCAATTACATACACAGATAATGTCCTGCATCAAACTTTTAATAATTCTAAATGATGGTACATATTTGTAGTAGGCTGCATTAAATGCTTATAGGGAAACTATTTCTAATAAGAAAAATATCTGTGGGATTATAGGGATGAATATGTACTTCCCATTACGTTAAATAAACATTTTTAAAAAGTACTATAACATTTACTTGAAGCACAAGGCTATATTAAATAAGTAATGGGCTATCAATTAAGGCATATATGTAGCTTAAACACAAAAGGCACAGGAGTGGGACACTTCTGAGCTTCAGTGTTACTGATATGTTATGCTCTGCTTGCTGCTCCAAATCATGTCTCAGTAGTTACTAGAGAATTTCAATTTTATTAAGCTCTTACTGGAAGCAAACTAACTTACACAGACATAAAATTCAAGAGTGTATTTTTTTTTTAATTTAAGGGTTGCAATTATATAAAGTACAACTCCTAAGTTATTCAAACTCACTTAATGAATATTATTTAGGTGATATAAAACTCATGATTTATTGTCACAAACTGACTTTATTCCTGAAATTTTGAACTGAATTTATCAGAACTATTTTAATTCTAACAATACAACAGGAGAAACTTTATAATTACAAACAAGTAGCAGTAAAATTGTTGCATGTTTCGACAGAAAATCTCTCGTAACCTGAACAAACAACATGTTTCAAATATAAAATGTATATTTCTCATAGGCTTATACCTGCAACATTTTGCAACATAAAAAGTTCATCACAGTATTAGCACTCACTGTATAATGTTAACATTTCACAAACCTTTTCTCTCAAAGTAATATATACATATAAATCACTACTATTAAAAATATGCACACTAGAAAGTGTGACATGGAGAGCACCATTTTGACTCCTAGTGCCAATGCTTGTAAAATAGACACACAAACTTATTCAAGCAGTAGATAATTTATTTTAACAAGTTACTGAATAATGATCCACAAATGACTACTATCCCTTTTCATAAAAATTATATTTTCTAATCTTACCAAGCTTTGATTATGCTTCCCTGCACACCAAAAATCAAGGTATTAATTATAATTTAGGAACTTATTTATTAAATTATCAAGATTAAGGAAGCTAAATAATTACAAAGATCTAAAACTGCATTGTATGTCACACTTAAATGTAATGTAAAAAGTATAATGAACAAATAAAAAAACATTTATCAACTATTTTTTACCAAGAGAATCCAATTTTACCAACAGTTTACTATAAATAAAAACGAGAGACAAATAAATGTTATCTTTCGTCCTCGATGTCATTTGCAGATTTAATAATTTCAATAACTGAAGCCTCAATGATGAATGTGGTTACTAAAATTTAATTTCAAATTCTCAACAATATAAAATCTGAGTACAGGTAAGTAAAAGCTCAACAAACCACTTGCTTTTACTAACAGATTGTTCCAACAGTAACGTCAACAACTGCAAGCTGATAAATTGGAGAAGAAAAACTCTTATTTTTAATGAGTAAAACTTGCTTCACTAATTTCTCATTAATTTTGTATTACTAATTTGGTGTAAACAATTTCTCCTTGAGCATATATTTATATAACAATGTATGGGTCTTTAGATGAGATACTTAGGAACCCCTTTTTGTACACTATTAAGAATTGGGAAGTTTTTACTGAAACATTTTGATAAATTTTTAATTCTGCTGCTGCAGGCTACGAAGGAGATTTACCACGTTGCAACAAGCTACGAATGTGGGCTTGTGCTCTTTCAAGTGGAGAACGATGGATAGTTGTACTTGTGGTAAGATGATGAGGAGGAAGATGCAATTGCAATGGATCACGCAGTCTCTGCAAATCAGCTTCTTTCTGCGAAATACTGTCTTTCAACTGATTATAACGATGGAGGTCAAGTCCAACTTTGCGTGCTCGCTTGTGCAAAGTAATAAGATGCTGGCGGTCTTTTACATCTGGAAGTATATATTCCTGCAATATCGTAAAGTAACAGATAAGTCAATATTTATTTTCCATAAATAGAGCTACTTAATAAAAATATACA
Organism: Eucriotettix oculatus; assembly: GCA_034510155.1. Classification (NCBI taxonomy): domain Eukaryota; kingdom Metazoa; phylum Arthropoda; class Insecta; order Orthoptera; family Tetrigidae; genus Eucriotettix; species Eucriotettix oculatus. The sequence continues at coordinate 140,570,661 of CM067377.1, forward strand.
AGGATATGGATATTGACAAAATAGAGCACTAAACAGCATATCACTATTCCCAGACCCCTCCTTTATTTGTATTTACTTTATTGAAATTAAAGACTAGTTGTATTTCCAACTTCAGTGATTATAATGTAAAAACACAATTGGTAAGGACAGGAAAGTATAAAGCTGGCAGACACCTTATGTGTAATAAAATGTTCTTAGGGTACAACCTGGGTCATATTAGAATTTAAAACCAACATTTCGATGAATAACTCATTCATCTTTATGAAGTAAATTGAAACATGGTTGAAAAATTGGTTTTAAATTATAATATGACCCACATTGTAATCCAAGCCCTTTTTATTCACAAGTTAAATGGGAAAACCTACAATCTTCAACACCATTATGTGTATGAGATTTCTTCAAATTTTCAGCAATGGCATACGAGTGTTTCATTTGCTAATGGAAGTAATTTTTATAACCTTAAATCATTCTATAATTTTGAGAGTATTTCATATCTTCATCTATGTAATACAGAGACATTCAATTGAACTTTTAGAAACTTTATCTATTTCACTGCTCAAGAAATGGACTGAAATTGCAATCAAACAATCTAGAATTTGTGTATGACAAGTGATTTAAATAAATGAAATTACATTAACTTGCAAAATATTTTTTCCAAATCAGTTCCACAAATTAAGTGAAATTTCAGTTAGTAAATTTGGTTTTTGTTGTTAGTTAGTTTAACTGTTTCATTTATAATGATAATATCCTGTCACTTTCAATAATGTTATTTGAGTATGTAATATTGTGGTATGAATATTAATTTGTGCTAGTGAAATCTTCTAAAATACTAATTTTGTATCCATGTATTCCACTGTGTTCAACCATTGGCAACTGACATGAATACTTGTACTTCACACCAGCAGATCACATTTATTTCTTCTCATATGGAGTTTCTGTCAAGTAAAGTTTTGTGAATCTTTGGAAGGTTTTCCCACATTGAATACCAATACCATCCCTTAAAACTCCCCAAATGACTAGTTGAGCCGGACAGTCTAAGGCAACATATTTGCCCACATAGCAAGCGTGTGCAAGGATTTTGTATGTATCGTTCTCCAATGAAGGAAACTTTACTTTGCATTCACTGAAAGGGGAGGAGGATGAGATAAAATCATTACAGCATATAATTATTTGTTGTGATACTTAAGAGAGAAATTCGGTTATCTGCACATTTAAAATGGATTCAACGAGTTCGAGACAATTGATAGTTGACAATAGCTGTCTGTCAAACTTTGAAAACTCTACAAAATTACTGTGGAATCAATCTGCAATGTTCAAGTGTACATGACCTCTCTTGTCTTTTACCAACAAATAATTAATTGTTTATTACCATGCTGACTATCCTATATGAGGATCTCTTATAATCCTTGCCCCACCACCTCTAATATATGGCATGTTGGATATATTTAATAAGGGAAATATACCTTCAAAAAACATAATATATACACCCAAAATTTGAGGATAATTCCAGCAACTTTAATGACATTCTTTTATATATGGTACCTCCCCTACCTTGTTTGAAGATAACAAAATTGACACCAGTAAGTTTCTAACAGTAGCTGGCTACTATTGTACAGAATTGCCCTACTTCATTAAAAATTCTTCTGGCAATTTTCAGTGTAAAATTCTAACTATGTTAAAATTTTCACCTACATAGATTTGAACTTTTTCTCATTCATCAAATTCCCTCTATGTAATCAAGTGGCACTGTGGATCAGGTGAATGAATATCTCAGTTTGGAACTGGTAATACGGTTCATAATTGAGGGTAATATTTTCATGACAGACTTGAGAAAAACAAAATACTGCTCACCACAATCAAGCAAGTACAATTGGTTACCCAGGTTGGGTACTATTCACACCCTTCGTAATGTTAGGAGAAGAGTCTGCTGTGGGATCGCAGCATTCTCTTCTCCCTGTCTCCACAGTTTTAGGAGGCAGTTGGCCAACTGATCCAATGGGATGAGCGGACAACTCTTGTCTTATGCCCAAGGTCTTTGACCCCAGTACATAAACCTCCCAAAATAGGTGAAGGTGTCTCGGCATGTGAGAACTTTGAAAAAAAAACAGAGAGTACGAGACATTTTCGAGCCGGTTGATCAACGTTTCTTTTATGTTTACAGCAGTGGTATTATGAGATTATACAAAATACAGGAAAAACATAACAGGATCCATTTTCTAGTCAATACTACATTAAGAAAACTATAAGGCACGCTTTTATATTAAGTCAGTCCACCTTATAATTTTATAATTTCTGATATTATATTTATTCACATTTGATGTGCAATATGTTCAATAATATGTACACAAATCGGGCGGCTGTGTAATATTATTCCCATGTCAACTCTATTAGAGATTTGCAAAACAATAATCCCTTTAAACTTTGAATACGGTTCATTATTTTTCGCTACGTAATAAGCAGTTCTGAAAATTCTATTCGTAGTATGAATATGTTACCTTTCATTAGTTTCATTAGACAAACAAATTAAAGATCTTGAATAACTTCTTGTTCGTGCATTTTCTTTCTTAAAGAAGTTAATTCTTCACATTTTGTTTTAACGTAAGATGATATTTGATAATTTACCCATTGTATAGCTACTTTCGACACCTCTAGATGCAGCCAAATTTAATTTTTTTTACTTCTTTACATGTTTCACAACCTACAATTCCGTTTGCAGCAATAAGCCATTCATACTTCTCTTTATAATAATTGCAATGTGTATGACACTATATGACGGGAAACTGCTGTTGAGACGGCTGCGGAGGTTTTATTTATAGATTTTCTAAATCTTCTAGTTTTCGTTTAGGTGGATCATGTAATTTTTTTTTAATTCGATAATTTTTTTATTTGTTTGTTTTACATGATCGTCCTCACTAGTAGATTTACTGTGCGTTTGTTGGCTTTTGAACATATATAATAACGTTCTTTGTTTCTTCTCCATTTTCTTGATAAAAATGAGGAACAAAATAATTAAAAATAAATAAATTAGTGTAACCCCTGGGGTTTTGAAATGCCTATTATAATTTTGCATGACGCCATGAAACCCCCAGATATAATTAAAATCCATGAAGCCGTTTGAACTCCAGCGCCGGATCCATATTTTGCGGGGACAAACATTTTTTTAAAAATATCTTTTTGTTGCTCCTGGAGGTCAAAATTTGGTTCTTTGTATAGCCGTAGGAAGTAAAACAAATTCCGAAAATAATAAGTTATGAGACACTTCACTTAAACATATTCCCCGCCTTTTAAATAATAATTACTCATTTTACACTGTTTTATGCCTTTATCCAAATACAATTAAAAACAAATTTATATTTTTTAAGTTTGTACACCGTTGGTGGATTGTTTATTATTTCATTATCAATTTTTGTTTCATATTGTCGCGAAGTTATCACTTCAAAAATCATCGTCACTTTTAAATAAATTAAATTCAGTATTCACGTGTGTGCTATCACGGATGGTACGTGACTTCGAGAATTCTATTAAATACTCGACCCGCCCGCACACTGCCGTTGATGCTACGACCAACTGCCGCCACCCGCTATTCATTGTTGGACGGACATAACAAGATTTCAGTGAGATATCATTATGTATTGATGTTTGTTTCAATAACAACAAAAAAATAATTGTTTTACATTCTCCAAATCTTTTACCGGAACATTGTTACGGTGTATTCCGGCTTACTTTCACCCTTGTGTATACATGTAGTGTGTTCCTTTCTTCCTTTGATGTAAAGTTTCTTGGTCCAAATGATTGGTTGATTAGTATGAATTTAGTTATTATGGGTACAATGAAGAAATAATATAAAATAGTTTTTTTAAGGAAACTGACCAACCTTACAAAATGGAAGATTTGTTTTTACATCGTGGGTAATACATTTTTAGAAGTATAACACACAGAAAATTCTTTTCTTTTGGCTAATTTTCTATAAATTAAATTTGCTTGATTCTTTAATGTATTAATCAAGGTCTTCTAAATTTTGTTAAAGAGATTGTAGTTTCTGGAGTGGATGACCAAAACATGACAATGTCAAGGATAACGGAAATGAAGAGCTGATGGAAATTTACGACTTCAGAAGTGACATGAGCTTCTTACTGTACTCTCTTTCTTGAAATGGTTAAAAGAAATGTATTTGTCTTAGCATTGAAGCTGTAGAATTGATGCAGTTTTGGTGGAGGGAAGTAGATGGCAGCTAAGCAGTTTTGATTGAGAGCTACGGGTAATAAGATCCTTGCAGCAATAAGAAGCAATTCCTGATGAATTCAGTAGTTCATCTTGACAGATCCTGCATCAATGCTTGCTGCCTCAATGTATTTCAGTCATGATTCCTGTTTTGCCCAAGAATGAAGTATGCATTGCATTGCCTGTGTCAAATAATGCCATAGTAGTGTTTTGTTAATACATTTTTCATATTATTTTAATTTATTTTATTTTAATAATAAATTCCCCCACTGGTTTTTATTACATTCTGATCTGAATCATACACTTCCATATCATATCAGCATTATCCATTTTATCCAATACATAACATAGATGTAGTAATAAAAGTGACATACAAAATCACACAAAACTACTTCAATTTATGCTGATTAATGTAAAACACTAATTAAATATCCTAAGTTGTTGTATTATCATAATTTGCTGGAATTATAAGCAAAATCTACACACCTGTCTGGTTAGCACAAAGTATGCATATGCAGCCATTGCTGTACCATAGGTAACAAAATAAGTCACGGGCTCCATAATATCCCATGAATATTCCCACCATGTTAGTCTTGCTAAAATTCCAAACTGAACAGACATGAGTCCAAGTCCGACCCATGTAAGTATGTTAGTTCTCCTTGCTGCTATTTGTTCAAGTTCTTGACGTTTCTGAAGACAGTTATATATTGATGCAACATAATGTAAAGACCAACAAAGAACAAAACTGAAAAAACAATTTGCCAAAGAAATACTAATAAATTTTGTGTTGTGAAATGAAAAACATATTGACTCTGAGTACTTCAAGAAATTTATTGATCTATATATGAAATTTTAGGATGTGGTAATTTATCAAGGTGGAACCAAATCCAAACACATATATAAAAGGATATAATTTTGGGTCTTCTGCTTGATTAAATATTTTCTCTAAAATTATTGTACCTTGAATTTTGAAACAAACTACATTTACTACCTGCTCAAGTGGTTCCAATTCTACTTTCAATTCCTCCAATTGAGAACAAAGTTCCCGTTCTTTGTGTAACTGATGCTCCTCTACATTTAGGGCTTCATACATCTGGTTAACTAGATTACGGACATCTGAAAGGCGTTGGAGTTCCTCCTAGGAAAGTAATGAAGTGACTTCAAATACATCCTTCTTATTCACATGAAAATTTTAATGACATACATTTGTGAAACAATTTTTTAATTTAATAGAAAGCTGAGTATAATTAGGATTTAGTTGACAAAATTATTCAAATAAATTTTTTAAAATGTAAGCAAGTAAACTGATTTAATTCAGGTCATACATTTTATCACCAACATTAATGATTATCATCAAGTTTGACCTAATTGATACTAAACCCAGAAAAAAAAATACAACTCCCATACGATGTACATTGCTATATATTATATAATAGAGAAAGGAAAACATTATAAAGACATAGCCATTACCAACCAAAGTAAAGCAATTAAAAGACTGAAATATATATATATATATATATATATATATATATGAAGAACCAACTAAATTTATGATTCTTTAACAGCATGAAAAAAATACCTTTAAATATTACCTTAGTTAGCCTTTCTTGCCTAGGAGTGTTTACCAAATACACTGTATCGTTGACTGTGAGCTTGAAGTCATCTTCCATCAGAACTTCGATAGTATTCGAGGAAGCAATTCGAATATCATCTACATGAAACAAAATTATTTAGAGATATAATTCTTAATAAATAATGTAAAAAAGACAGGTAAGTTAGAAATGTTTTATTGAAGCAATTAAATGGAAAAAAATCAACTTTGAAACCTAACACTACATTTCTTCTCTTTCTTGAAATAATGCAAAACTTTTGTCACGTTTTCACCTGAGGTTATAGTTCTCCAGAGAGCCGAGAACCAGAAAAGGTAGGGATCCTCTACCAAGATTTTGATGAACAGAGTCTGGCCTTGACATTGATATGGAACATGAAAGGAAAGTGAGATATAAGGCTTATCTCGTAGGAATATAAAGGTGCAAGGAACGTTTAGGATAGTTTTGGTAGTGTGGATGGTTTCGCCCGCGTCTTATCAGGTAAAAGTCGGAAGTTCACAGTATTTATCAAACACAGATATTCAGTTAAGACATGTTTATTACCACAGTCATTAATATACACTGCAAAGGAAATACGAAAGGAAGACTGTTCGATGAGAGCTCTAACCGGGAAACCGACGTACCCTTCTGGCAAGCTGTACGTAATAGACTCCCCGAAAAGCTGGAGGGCGATTCTTTTTAAAAGGTTTGTGAAAAGAGTCAATGCTCCGAGAATGCTGATGAAGACGACCTATACGCATTCCGTAGTTGTTTCTACATTGCCTGATTTGCAGACGTTTTAAATAATGAGTCGAATCACACAGGCGAATGACCTGCGCGATAACGACACTTCGTTACACTTTAAATAAAAAATTGAACATTATATTTGCATCTTCTTTGTGTGCACATTTATTTGACTCGACATAAGAATTAACGTTTTTTCACCACCTCCATTTATGAAAAGAAACATGATAAAATAATTAGTTTTTAACTATTTCAACATAATGGAATATGTTCCGAAGACATCGCAAGTGCAGGCTGCACTCCTGAATTCTTACTCACTTTAATGAAATAACAGAACTAAGACGTACTGTCTAGGGTACATCACTGGTGTCGGACAACTGCCTCGTAACACCATGGAGACGTCCGCTCAACAAATTCCAATGGTATGGCGTCGGACGATTACCAAGAGCCCTACCTACCTGATGCAGGTTTTCTAGGATATCCTGAAGTTTACAATCACCCTGTATAATACGAGGTCATAAATCGCCCTTACCGACGCTGGAGACGGCGACGCGGTCGATGCCCTTGTCCTCGTGGCGCAGCATGTTGAGGAAGTCGCCGACGGTGTTGCTGACGGGCCTCAGCGTGAAACGGCATCGTTCCTTCCGCGAGGGTAGCGGGACAGTCACCTGCGGCAGACCACGATAGTACTCCACCGTCACTCCAGAGTCCCCTGCGAGCAAAAGCGATATTATGTGTGTGTGACGTTCATTAAATCAGAATTACAAAAATGAAAAGCCAATAAGTCAGCATATAAATCGATCACTATTTATTCAAAAGCGACGTTTCCTCGCCTTTTCGTGAATTCCTCAGGCGTACTGCAAAAATAATATTATAAGAAATTAAATATGGGTTCTGTTACAATTTTTAAATTTATATATAAAAAAAACATCGTTCAAAACTTACAAATTTAGCAATTCATCATATTTACTCCTTGACTCTCTCGGCCGAAAAGATTATTGAAGGAGTCGTGACGAAATGAAAGAAGATTTAAACGAAGAAGAATAATGACTGTGTCCAGTTCCGGAGGAAGTAAAAAAACAGGAGAACAGTATGAGAGCAATCAAAAAGCGCTGCGGGAGTTTTCTCGCAGGCGCTTCGCCCCAGAGTGACTGCGGGGCTCACCTGATTATGTCGGGCATGACTCACTCTATTTTTTTTATCAAAGTTCTCTCATGCCGAGACACATTCACCTATTTTAGGAGGTATATGTACTGGGGTCGAAGACCCTGGGCATATGGCAAGATCTGTCCGCTGATCCCATTGGCTCAGTCGGCAAACTGCCTGCTAAAATTGGTTTGGAGAGATGGAGAAGGGAATGCTGCGACCCCACAGCAAACTCTTCTCCCGATATTCGGAAGGGCGTGAAAATAGTACACAATGCCCGACCTACCTGATGCAGGTTTTCTAGGGTTTTCCCTGCATCTCTTTAGGTGAAACACCGGGTAGGATCCATAAAACCATAGCCCGGGTGCTCTAGTTAACCCTTGTCTACCTTCTGCATCCCCTCTTTTCAATTCCCTTCCTATGCTATTAAAGGGGAGTTACCTGCTTCAGGCTCACTCTCGTATAGTCTGTTAACAAAAAAAGAGCAAAAAAGAAAAAAAAACTAGAAAGGATAACAAGTGGAGGTTGTGTGTGTACAGAGGGCCCAATAGCCGATGACACACAGAGTTCATATCATATTCTGAAGCTGTAAAGGGGTGGTAGACAAACTGGTTATTATCCCCCACCCGCTTTCATGGTGGGGGGTAGGAGCTTTGTTCGATACTGGAGTACTTTCCTGTTTTTAAAATTAAATTAACATTTTTTAAATAAAGTATAAATAAAAACATAGATTTAACTACAGAAAGTCGTTTTATCAAAATTTATTCTGACACATTTAGCGAAAGTTTGACATAAAATATTTGGTAAACAATTATATGCTTTAAGTTGCTGTAACTCTGCTTCAAAAATTTTATAAAGTAAAATAACTTTCCTTCTTCATAAATCACCATTACTGTTGGACAGGTAGGGGGGATTAGAAAATCTTATACATGACAGAAAAACAAAAGTGAGTGGTAGGTAAAAAAAATTTGACGACCTCTGCTCTACAGTCTAATAAGCATCAGAAGCTGAAAGCTGTGAGCCAGCTGGAGTTATTCGAAGAAAATATTACTTTGATAATAGTTGTTCATCCAAACTGTGTAAACATTTTGCAGAAACGATTGGCTCTACGCTGATGAAGGCAAAATTCGCTTCAAGGGTGGTTAGTGCTCACAGGATATGCACATAAGCAGGGGATGAGATTAATGAATATTTTTCCGGATGCAATACTGAGAAAATAAAGCAAGACCAATTTGAATGGAGAGCGTTAAGATGATTATACACGGAGAAACTAGAAGGTTATGAAGATGGTACTGGGAGAGTAATGTCTACGGAAGAAAAGCGTATATGGTCTGAAACAGACAATGTTGTTAGAAAAAAAGGTTTATGGAATTCACGAAATTAACGAAGACTTATGTATTTAAAATTAGCGAACAAATGAATATTCACTAATTTACTACAGCCAATGTGTTAGCTTTTTACAGCATTTAAAAAAGTTCACTCCTACTATTATCACGTATCGTCCAGAATTTTGGAATTCTACACGTAAATTTTGAATTGATATAAATACATAAATAGAAGACTTTTTGTGAAGGAAATGAAATTGATCCTTCTCTCTTCTATCGTAAGAACAATGAGAATTACTTATATGTTGCAATCTAAGTTGGTGATGTTCCGGTTATAGGTAGGAACAGAACTGAAACAGTACCTGGAACTCTTGCAGGTGGAATTTCATTAAACTTCAGTCTCTAAAAATTTCTTGGGTATGACCATACTGCAAAATAACGACGGATCAATAGCGGTAAATCAAGAAACCAGTAGAAAGTTAATTTTGGAAATATTTGGAATAGCCGAGTAGAATGAAGTTTCTACTCAAATTGGGGCATTCAAAACAAAATCACTGACAAAGTCCCTTATCGAGAGGCTTCTATACAGCGCGCGGTTTAACCGCTTTGCTCCTAAAGACGCTGCAAGAGTAAATTCGGTCTATTCGCTAGCAAATTTCTTGTAATTGCCATGGGTATCGCGTGTTTCATTTCACTTAAGACCTGTTACTTCTATTCCCGACTCTTTATTTCTATGTTTATGGCAGAAACTATGGAATGCATTTCGTTCTTTCAAACATATTTTGAGGTCATTCGTGGCAAACAGTTGCTCCAGTACGCACGAACAAGCTTGTTTTTTCAGTTTTTTTTTCGTCTTTAAGAACGTGTGACTTTCTACACCATTACGAAGATATCGGGACGTCCAATTAATACATAAACTTCAAAATATGTCGCAGTGAATTATATTTCGGAAAAATTTGATTATTTTACTTTGCAATTATTAGAAGCAAAGCCGAAATGGTTTCAAAGAGACGAAAACGTAGTTTACTATTGGAGACGCCGCTTCTCACCATGCCAATACCTTCTTCTTCAGCATTAAAGGGCGTATCTTTAACTTGAACTTGAATTTGTAATTTGATATCTATACAATTTGTTTTTATTAAGTAAATATTTTATTAATTTCTGCGTAACAAATGGTATACTTTCATTAAGAAACTCCAAACTTTCCAGCAATGCACATTTAATCGCAAATCTCGCATTGAATCAACAACGATAATGTATTATGATATATTACTATATCTTATTATGTTGCATGAAATGATTAGTTGTGGAGCAGCCGACAGTTGATAAACACATTAATCAGTAATAAAAATGACCATAACAATTTGGTCAGCCAACTTGGAAACTTTCAGCTATTTTGAACTGAAACTTCTGCTCTTTGACAAACATTTGGTGAGCATAAGTATGACAAATTACACGGAGCAAGGATCGGTCAGAGCTTATAAAAGGAAGTTAATGAAGTTATACTTGTTCGCGAGGCATGTCGGGCACTAGCCTAGAAACGGTGTCTGGAACAAGTGCGTGCGGGAGGCGCTTTCTTTTCGCAAGTTACTCTGCTATTGCCATGGGCAGCGCACAGTCCTCCGACGCCCTGGACCACGCCGTCATGGACCGCACACGCCGGTAAGGATCAAGGATAAATACATTAAACATCTCCGATTTTGAAACGCACACGACAGAGTAAGAAAACTGCAGCGGCGTTGAAACTAGAGGAGCGATATATATTCTGACTGTGGAAGTGTCTGAGAAAATTATATTTAGATGTACTTAAAAAGTTTACTTTCTATATTCAGTCAGGAAATATAATTCAGATTGAATGCCATTAAACTTAACTTACTAAATGGAAATATTATTTAAAATAGAACGATAACTACAAAATTAAATATTCTTACAAATTATCTCAATGTACTTCTATTATAAGTACCAGTGAATAGTTCAAAATGGAATATATCCCAAGCCTTTCAAAGTTTCGAACACATTTTGAATATAGAACAAACTTTCATTTTAGAAACAGTTTTTGTTTAGAAATAACTTCCAACAGATGCCACAGATACGTAATAAAAAATGTTGAAAGGCATATAAAAATAACTGAAATACATAGTTTTAGAAATATGATGCTAGGCCATCAACACGTGAAAGTATTGTTCTTTAAAATTCCATTTAAATTACTCGACTATTGGTATACATATGTTTCGAAGTTCAGTCACCAATAATAACGACACAAAATTACTAAAACTAAATGATAAAACACACTCGATCTTAAAGAAAGAACAATTCTAAAACACTATCAAAAACCCATAAATTTGTCAGTTAAAACAGATTTTAAGAACGCGCTCAGAAATCCGACAACAGAACACCGTCGAATATCTCTGAATCAAAAGACCTATTCTCAGAGTTTTTAATTCATATCGATATACTTGTACGTGTCTAACTATAAGGGGACCCATAAGTATTTCAGAGGCGACAATAAGAACGAGTTTATTCACATTTAATTTTGTCAATCAATTACATAATCTCTGTCGTTATCTAAACTATTGTCACCTTGCTGGTAGAGTTTAAATGCCTGTTAGTAATTTTTGCTCCCTTTGAAGAAAAATAAGTTTCCAGGTAAGCTCGAACATCATCCATACTTTTGAAATTTTTATTCCTTAAGCAGTGTTTGATGGATCTGAATAAATGAAAATCGGATGGTGCTATGTCTGGTGAATGTGGGATGTGGTAAAACCTTCCAGTTATACTGTCTTATTTTTTTCTTGGGTTAATCTTTCTGCAAGTGGCCTGCAATTATCGTGTTGCCAAATTATCGTTTTTCTGTTGACAAGAGCTGGCCGTTTTACCAATACTTTGTTGTGCAGCCTATTTAATTGTTTCTTCCGGTCTCAATAGTTCAAAATGGATTATACCACCACAGTCCTACCAATCGCACAATAACACCTTTAAACTGAGTGATGGTCTAGGAGTGGGTACGGGTAGCTTATTTGGAGAAAGCCATAGTTTGGTGCGCTTGTTGTTGTACAAAACCCATTTCTCATCACCAGTAACTATTCTTTGTAAAAATGGATCACTTCGTTGTCTGCCCAATAGAGATGTGCAAATTGTACGCAATTGATCTTTATTCATCTCTGACAATAGATGTGGAGCCCATATACCCCGCCTGTAAACCGTCCTGATTTCTTGAAGATGTCTTTGGACTGTTGACCAAGAAGCCTGAAGAGTGTCTGCTGAGTCCTGGATACTTAGCTTGGGATCAGTTTCCTCCTGTGATTTTAAATCGTCATAATCAAACTCTACAGGGCGTCCACTTTGATCGCTATCAGACAAGTCAAAATCAGCGTTCACAAATTTTCTCTGTTGAAACCGGTACATTAACACCTGAACGAAAATAGCATGCAATGCCGTAAATGTTCTTCAGTTAGTTGATAGTCTGCCATTTTACAGCGGTGCAATAAAAGCGTTTTAATTTAGAAGTCACAACAGCCAAGACAATGTGTTGTAATAACACATCTTTATACACTCACGCTCTGAACTAGACTGGAGCGAATTCTCCAAACTAAAAATAATTGTTTACTTATGGGTGCCCGGGATCTCAGATTTTCTTTGATCCAGTACGTTTTCCCCGACGACACGAAATATTACATTACTCTTTAACAGAGAAATGGTTACAGTAAAATTACCTACAAACATTCAATTGTTTTTAAATAAAATTTTCTAAAGAAATAGAAGAAGCCATCGATTTAGAAAAATTTTGGCTCCTGACTATGATTATTACAGGGCTTATTAACTCCTTACAGCAGAACTCCGAATTTAAGTTTCACAAAATGCTCTAATACAATTTATAAATGTAAGTCGCGAAGAAGGGCGACTATTAAATAGTCCTGTGTTATTCAATTTAGATATCTAACATATTCTGCGGAAACTAACCTGGTACACAGAAACGGTGGCTTGGAACATCTCAAACAATAAATAATGTCAATTTTATTAAATTAATACACACGAATATGTATACACTCCAGTAGGAGATCCAGTAAAGTATTTGGTTGAGGGAAAAGAAATTTTGTAAAATTTAAATTTCATCAGAATAATAATCCAACTTTAAACGTCTCAGACTATTTATACCAATAAATAAAACTGAAATGCCTGTCTGTCTGTCTGTCTGTCTATCTGTATGTCTCGAATAGGCTCCGAAACGGATCAACAGATTGGAATAAAAACTTTAGGGTTTAAAAACAGGAGATTTAACATAAATACTCTTGCATATTTCATTTCAGTATATATATATATATATGTTCGTATACATGCATTGAAGTCTCAAAAAGTGGATGTGGGTTGCCTATACTCTTGATCTGTTTAAGCTCCAAAACGGCTTAACGGATTTCAGGAATTGAACTTTCGTGTATTTTTATTTCAATATCTTGCAGAGCTCAGAAGATATTAATGTAAATATTTATAAATCCACTAAATTGCAGTGCGAAAGGCGTCGTGAAAACCAACTGCGAGTTATAAGTCTTATTAGGCGTTTTTATACCATTCAGCCCACTTACTGTGCTGTTATAAGCGTAATTCCAGCCTGAAAAATGACGGAGTTGCTATCTGTCGAAACGTCGCTGTGTACTGAGATTACCCGGTTGGAAACCCGAGAAACGTTTCTACCTAGAAAACGTGGTTGAGGTAGGTCGGGTATTACGTACTACTTCCACGCTCTTTTGATGACGGGAAACTGGATTGTTGTTGGAACGCAACAAACCCGACTCCATGCCTCCATAAAATTTGAGGGGCAGTTGGTCGACTGAGCAAATGGGATTAGCGAACTCCTCTTACCGTATGCAGAAGGTCCGTGCGTGCACCCCTCAAACTAATCTAGGTTGTCTCAGCTAGTGGGAGACTTCATTTAAAAATCTTGACCTTGGGCCAATGGGGAGAGGAAAACGCAGAATAAGGAAGTCAGCCTTGAAGACTTCCCAGAACTCCTCCAGGCTCTGACCCGGAATTGCACAAACAGACCGCGAGTTTATAGGTGTTGTAAGGTTTCCCCTTACGAGTTCCTATACCAATCATCCGATTGCGGGAAAGTTTTTTGTTCAAAGCTTATCAACTCAAAGTAGGTTTCTGTCAGTTTTTTGAAGATTTTTTTGCTGCTTTCTTGTCCCCTTTCAGGCCAAAACACGCTTCACGTCAATCATATACTATGAGACTTTAATGTTTATCTCTTATGGTTTCGTAAACCATTCATCCTTCTCCCTTTTCAGAACTAAAAAAGACATAACTTGCAAATGGATAGATTATAGCGTCACGTAGCCTGTCAAACAAGATAATAAAATTTTCTATTTAACGTGAAATAATGTTAATTTTAACCAACATTTGATTTACGTAATGATACTTTTTAATTAGTTAATAAAACTGTTTTATAGTATTGCGTCTCGGGTACCTTCAGCTTAAAAATATAATAGACTGTTTCTGTTTATTATACTGTATGTGTGCGCTTATTTAAGGTATCAGCAGATTTCAATCTTATGATAAAAGTTTTTATATGAAATTAAAAAAATCAGCAGATTTTAATTGACTCGATGAGGTACAGAGTCTTGGCGGTGGTTGTTAGGAAATTCAGATCTCAAAGTAGGAGGCGTGGAAAGGTAGTCATTCAAAAATGTGACGTCCTCGCTGATGGTTTAAACACATGTTAATAAAAAATATTGCTGTCCAATTAAATAATATAAATTAATTCACGGGCATCGCCAGGCACAGATGGTTAAAAAAATACAAAGAATGACCAATAGAAGAAATTAAAATTTTAAAACGTTTCGTCCCCATCTTTCGGGACCTTTTCAGTTCATTATATAAATCTTAATCAAATTTCGTGCTGCTACCGCAACATCCGGTCAAGTCTTAGAGGCTGGAAATCTCAGTTAAGGAAAGTATATTTCAGTTATCAATGTACAAGAATATTGCACATTTCATTTCTCTTGCCAAAGATCGATTTAACGCCCTTTAATTTTACAGGATGGATGTTATTGTTGTCTTACAGTAGTACATAGCCAAATATTTCGGTGCGACGTAATAGAAATTTTTGGATTTTTATCCAAACTGATTACTCGTACAGGACAAAGTGAAGTCAATCTGTACACACCCAGCATTTATTAAGGACATTCTCAAGAAGAGAAATGTACAGAGAAATAATGAAATATATAAGCTTTTACAGTTGTTTGGCCATAGTCCCTGAGGTTCTGTACGTCGATAGCAAAACGTTTGTGCCATCTCTCCAACTTCGGTAAATATTATCATTGAAATACACATGTACCCGTCTTCAAATTTCGTAAGTTCTAAGTAACGACGTTTGCAATTTGTTGTGCTTCTGCTAGATCTACCACGAAAAGTGTTAATTTTTTTAAAATTTAAAGAGCTCAGAAAATGCATTCAAAGGGAGGAGGGAAATATATATATATATGAATTATAATACACAAATGCAATAGAAAATAGTAGTTATAATTCCATGGTGCACTGAACAGTATTGTATTGTAAATAAACCCTAACGTGTATAGAGGTAAAGTTAAAAACGGCTCAACATATTTCGATTTTCAGATGTCTTTGTACTCTCTAAAATTAACAATTTACATAGATTGTCGAATTTCAATTTCAGTATAGAGTTTTATTGGAAATACAAAGCATATTTTAATTATTAACTATCAAAAATAAATGCATTACTATTGAATTTATACCATATGTGACGTCTAAAACGCATAATTACAAATGGAAGGGTATGATCATATGAAGTAATTAAATGCAACTAATTCAGTTGCATATGACTGGCAGGATAATGTTTTACTTTTTCTCCTTCCATACTTAACAGTAATATTATTTATATTTTACGAGAGTTTCTATCTTTACATTGTCTTGTTTAAGCAAACGTAGTAGTATGAAATATTAGAGATCCCATTTTCAATGTTTAAATTAAATTGTAACCACACATTATTACTAGCAGTTATCTATGCAAAGACTTACGTTGGCCCCGCCTATTTCCCTACAACGATCACAGCGATTATTTTTTGGTGACACGAAATCAAGATTTACTGTCGAGGATGACTTTCTACTGATGTAAATGACAACTACGCAGGACAACAATCCAAGGCTGATAAAAGGCGATCCATTAAACACCTGATGCGAAAAAGACCAGTATGTCGTTCGCGTGAGCCGATAAAACATGTTGAGTTAGAATGATCATCTAACCATTAACTCCGTTGCCTACGGTATAGCGACATTCAATTTCTCAGTGGCAATATGATCCCTTCCGAATTTCAAGAAAGACTAATTAGGATTTGTAGAGCATTTCTTGGTGAAATCGCAGCGCAAGCGTTCCGAGTGGCGCGTATAGATGGCAGACCTTCTCTAACCCAAATGCGCAAAGTCATCCTCTGCTAAACATTAACGTCGCTTTTTCTTGCTTTCCCTTAATTCACGCCATGTGTTTAGCTTGGGCCGGATTGATAATGATGGCAGAGCAACAGAGCTCATGTTTCTCAAATGCATATATGTATATTTGTGCAGTTGACCGATTATCTATTCAGTTAGTATGAAATGCAAATAATGTTTACTTAAAAACTTGGCAGGTCTTTCTTGGCACCAATGATCCGGTTATCAGGCAAATATTTTGAAATAAATTCTGTAAGAAAAAGTAGACTTCCGGTGTTCATTTCTTTCTTAGGGTTAAGTGCGAAGCCCACAATCTTCGTGGGATAGGACAACATACCTGCTGGCAGAATCTACTCTTAGCTATATTGAATTTGTGAAATTTTCTGTTTGATTTAAGAAATTGTTATTTCTTGACGTCAGTACTAAATAGTTATAATATAAAACGTCTGTGCCAAATGTATACTGATTAAAGAAAGTAGTAGTCCGATAACAGATAAAATTAAGTGATAAAATAAATACCACAGTTGTTAGATAGTACGTACATATTATCAGAATTCTGAAATTCCAACATTCATGTAGTTCCTTCACCTATCCTAAATTCAGAAGTGTCATAAATGAACTTATTGAAGTGTTTTTATTATTATTTATCGTCAGGGATCTCCATGCAGTTTCCGTTTTAACTATTCACAAGAACAATTATTTCACCTGCATCTTGTATTAGTTTGCAAGGATTGTTCATTGGCATTGCTACAGTTCATGCACAGTATGGAAAGCTCGATGCCGATTGACCTTCTATTACTTATGTAACGAGTGATACGTTTAAACTTATCTAGGTCACGAGATATCGAATTTGGCACCGAATTTTAGTGTAAGTTCACGTATAAAAAATCTCATAGGGCGTGTTTTCACTTCGGACACAAGTGTAGAATTTTTGGGGAGTTTATAAAAAGGAGTTACATGTGGAATAAGAAGAACAACCAGTAAAGTCTAGGAAAACGTTTATTGTACTTAGAATAATTTAAGGAGCTTTCTACATTGTGTCATATTCATCTTATTTGCTTAATTTAGTTATTCAGATACACAATTAACAATAAGTCTTTTGAAAAAAGTTTAAACATAATACATTTGTAGTGTCACGCCACTGTTTTGACAGTCACAATCACTGACAACTATCCCACATGATTACTCGTCAAATTCTCTTGACGTTTTTTTCTTTATTCAGCTGTATTCATAATGACAGTAATAAGACAGATTCAATACCACGTGACCTGTCTTTCAAATGAAACTTGATGAATTTTGTATCTAATCATCAATTCTTTTTATTTCATATTTAATCAAATAAAATATAAACAGCCGGCCTCTGCTCTAGTGGCTAGCGTCACTGCCTCGTACAATAGAGGTCCCGGGTTCGATTCCTGGCAAGGGCTTTGGTATTTGTGTACGTCTGTAAACTAATTAAAATTAAAAGAATGGCGATATCTGTGATTTGGCATCGGTGACTGCATAATACACAGCAGATAAGTCAAACACCACTGAACCAATATGGCCGCCACATGCTTATAACAACATATCCTGAATTGATAATATTTCCTAGTGACAAACTTTTCATAATTAGGTTAAAGCTACCAAAATGTGTTAAGATTTAGATTTGTTGTTGTTTCCATTAGTACTGGGTTGATAACATAGGATCGAGAAAAAACTGAGCTCCGGTCTATTAGAGATGGACAAAACAATTATTTTCGTGATACGCTGCTCATGCATACATATTCGACTCACTCTCTGCACCCCGTTCACAGAAATGAATATTACCTTGTTTCCATCAAATTCTAGTGAATTTGATTTTATAATTTTTAACAAAAGAAAGTCAGCACTAATTATTGAAGTTCAAGAAAACAAAGCAGAAATAAGAGAGACATTGATGCAGTCTGCAATTCATGTTGTTTCATTTATATATATATATATATATATATATATATATATATATCACAGACGATGAAGAAAGTTGAAAATGAATATGGAAAAGGAATCATACTGCAAGGGAAGAATTTAAAACCCTACGGTTTGCCGATGATATTATAGTATTATCGGAATCAGACGAAGACCTGGAAACCATAATAAATGGCAAGAGCGTGGTCTTGCAGAAAGATTTCAAATGAGGATTAATAGAGTAAGTTAAGGAATTCGGCTACTTGGAGGCATAATAACTAGGGACTAGTACTCGGGAAACGTAATAACTAGGAATGGTAGATGTATAGTAGGCAAGGAAGGCTTTCGCAAAAGAGGAGTTTACTCACGGGTAATACAAGTGTGAATATTAGGAAATCATTGCGAAAAATGTTCGTGTGGAGGCTCCAGCTTAAGTGTGAAACGTGGACGATAGGAGTTGCAGATAGGAAAACAATAGAAGCTTTCGAAATGATATGTTATAGGAGAATGCTCAAATCAGATGGGTGGATAGGGTATTTAACCAGAAATTTCTAAGTAGAATAGGGGAAGAGAGCACGATTTGGAGGACTTTGACCAAGAGAAGGGATAGATAAATAGGTCACGTTTTGAGATGTTTTTTTTTTGTAAAATTATCATTGGAGGTAAGTGTGTGGGATAAGCTATACAAATCATATTATGGTCTATATTATTTCGCATCTTTCTCACTTCAATTTTGAACATTTATAGAATTACTTTATGTATAAGTGATTCGATTTTATAATATTCACACACGACTAGACATTTTGTTAAACAAAAATCAAAAACCTTATTTCTAGTAGGTATGCCCCAAGGCTCTCGCCTAAGTGTGCTTTTTCCTATTAGCTATCAACGAAGCTAGTAAAGCTATTCTTCCGCAAATACACCGATGATATAACTATTTTCTGTAAATGCTCCAACAAAATTGACACCACGACCAACATCTAGTCTGCATTGGACCAACTTCATACTTGGGCGGCCAACAGCGGAATCCAATTCTCCGGCATTAAGACTGCTTATCATCTTCACCAAGAAGTCCATCCAACAAAAAATTCCGCTCAAACTTGGAAGCGCCCTAGTCGAGTAAGTCGGTAAGTTACGTATTCTTGGAGTCACACTGGACGCTAAACTTTCATTTGATAAACATATCAATTGCCTCTTCAAGGACTGCAAGCAAGATTAAACATTCTGAAAGGAATTACCTGTACAAGCTGGGTAGGTAGCAGAAAACTACTACTTCTCACATACCGAGCCATATTTTGTACAAAACTCGACTATGCAAGCATTCTGTACGAAACAACAAACAATAAACTCGACTCCATCCATAAAGCAGCTCTAAGGATTTCAATCGTATGTGTTCGATCTACTCCCAAAGGCAGTAAGGTAAGGGAGGGTCAGAGTATGCAGTGAATTTTCATAGTGTTGGCAGCACTTTACAGAACCTTTTTGGTATTATTTTAATGCGTATACAAGTGCAGACGAACACTCCGCAATGGCATCAATTTGCTATTTTTTCCGTATTTCACGAAGTAAAACATACTTTTGTTACGTCTGTATGTAATAACTATAGTTTAAAACCTAAGAATTTCGAGGCACATAACAATGAATTATAATTTCGTGTCACATCATTTCAAAGAACAATTATTTAGCTACAATTTTAGGCTAGTTCGGGTTTAGTGTCTGCACGGTGCAGGCGGCGAGTGACGATTTTGTAAAAAATTACGTGGGAGGTCAAGAGTACGCAGCACTGCGTGGGCCTAATCTTCGTCTCACAATGATCATCTATTCTTGATGGCCATTTTATCTAGTTTTATTCAACGTTTTTTTTGTTAATGTTTATTTTAATTTTACAAATAATGAAATTTTGTTCCTTCCGTATTCTTACAACAATTTTACCTCATAGTTTTACAAACACAAAATAAGGTTCCTGTTCAAAGTGGAAAGATTAAATTCCAAGAAACCTGTTGCCGGAATTCATTCAATTTTACCTAACCCAAGGAAAACGGAGATAAAAGGAAAAGACTTTCAAAGAATTCAGAAATAATCTCTTCGCCTTTGGATTAGAAGAAAAAGAACAAATGGAAAATAGAAAAGCGAAGCAAAGACTGAAAGGATAGAAAATAACGCCATTAACTGATACACAAAAGATAAAAAGGATAATATGAAGGTCAGAAAGGGTTTGAAATTTGATCCACAACCCAGCACAAGTACCTCTAAAATATCTATTGACGATGAATACGTCGATTCTCCAGGATGTGGACGATATTTTTCTGATAGCTGGATTATGTGAGGTATTTGCTAGGACGGTGATGCTCCGCTTACGAAAGCACTGGGCCATTTGTTAGTGACCATGGCTAGTGCGTACTCTTACCCTCATAGGAGGAAAAGACTACGCAAATGACATTTTTTCTTAAAATATTTATGTCAAGCTTGCCTGTTGTGATCTTATCAAACGTTTTGTGATTAATTCCTAAATATTAAATAACATTGCGATCAATTATGGTGTTGATATCTTTATTACCTCCATAGATATATCACATCAACCACTAAGTGCGTACTCTTACCCTCCCTTACCATATAATAATAGAAGCGCAAGAACCTAATCTGAATCATAGAAGAAAAGTAATGGCAGTCAAATATGAATTTAAAGCGCTCACATCCCACAACCTTTTAATCCGAAAAGACTCAATCTCTCCCAGGCTCTAAGAAACCACTCCCTTTCACACAAGGTTTAGCTACTTAACAAATTCACCTTACCCCATGAAAAATGGAAACCTACAAATATCCCGCTTTTCCTCCTCGGCACATCCCAAAAACCCATATCGATCATTCTCTCACAGAGTCTAACATGTCCAATCTCTCTCAAGAAGACTGTAACACAAAATTCACAGATCGAAGCCTGAAGCTAAACAGCTTCGTCGTATTTTCACCGACAAAAATGTAGTCAGCAGTGCCATCACCCGCCGGTCATTGACACTTAAAACCCATTCCTCCATCCTCTATGCAGAAACCTACGCCATCAAGCTCGCTATAGACCACTGCTTCCCAAGATCCACTGAAGATCTACAAAAGCTCCAAACAATAGGAAAAGAATATCGTATTGGCCTGGATCCCGACACAGCAGGGAACATCTCCGTCGACCAGCTAGAAAAAACAGCCGCTTATCTCCCCCCCTCCTCTCCCTAATTACGCAACACATCCTCGGATGTATAGAAACAGCCTTCCAAAACCAGCCCATCTCTGGATCGCTTCTAAAATCAAGCCCAACCCATAAATTAGTTGACAACTTCCTCGCTATCCTCCTCCCCGAAAAGGCATCCAGAAGAGATCAAGTAGTCCTTTCTAGAGTAAGATCCGGTCATTCCAAATTATCACACTCCCACATATATACAAATAGATATCCTCCAATTTGCGATCTCTGCAATACAAGCATCCCCATGGAGCACCTTATCAACTCCTGCAGTAAATTTCTTGAAGATAAACACCGGATCCTCGAAGAAGACAACCCAGACCAGATCAACCACTCACCAGACGACCAATAAAGAGTCATCATATTCTTGAAAACAATTAATTGTTATGACGTCATATAACATGCGCAATATTCACTTTTTGTAACTCTTCAGTTACTTCGGTCGCTAATGATCTCGTAGTTTATGCGACCTTAAATAAATCAATTTTTTTTACGATTTCTGCTAACGTTAATGAGACGCATATACAATTTAATATTCATAGTTGAACATGTACAAGTACGATACAACGTACTACTGCAAACTATTGTAGTGAGTCAATATAAATTCGGGGGCAAAATATTTTATTTTCAGTTATTTTCTATAGCCGTTGCATCGTCTGTCGGGTAGGAACGGGGGGAAATATCAAGAGCAAAGATGTTTCCATCGGTTAACGATAATGTGGACCCTGACAAACTGGGGAGAAGTGGTTCAGGAGAGTCGGGAAGGAGACTGAGACGTATAATGACGCAAAATTTAATCATAGGTGAGTGGTGGAGCCGTTTCCGTCGCCAGCACGTATGAGTCTCCAGTTTGACCCCGGGGGCAAAGAAAGCCCTCGCCCAGGGTGAAGGACAGCTGCCGCCTACCAAAATAAGGAGATTTCAGCATATAAAATATAATCAGGATCATGTACCACAAAGCCCGCCCCAAAAGACATACCACACGCGTACCCTGTTTTGTAAAGAGTTCTCGTGTGTTTTTATTTTGTTCAAAATAATTTTTTGGTAATTGAAAAATAAAATCAATTCAATAAAATCTATTAATTAAAGACATTAATTACAGTGAAAATAATAAAAAACAAACGTCCATTACTCTATATAATAAACATTCTCAACACGAAAATGGTCCGTGTCGGTCATGGCAATAGGGCCGTGTAGCATGTTTATGACAAAGCCCACAACGTGCTGATAATGTTGAGTTACCTTACTATCGTTCAAAAAACGAGCACTTAGTTTTATCACAGCAGCAAATTTAGTAGGTATCTAAAATAAACTTCAATGGAACTTGCCTGGTAGGCTGTCAGCTCATAAAATATAGGAATAGTTTCGTTGTATTCATACTGTTTGGCGGCGTCAGGCTTCTTTGATAGTTGGCTATATATATATATATATATATAAAATTTGTAACTTGGTCTAGTTTCTTGACAGATTGACCCCGATTTCTACAAAACGTATTAATTTTCCAAAATTGCGATAATGTTTGCCGATTTTTTCCTATAATCTTTAGTCGGTAATTGGAAGTTGCACACACAATTACTAGTTGTTTATAGCTTTTCCGTGTTAGTGCATTTAACAGCAATAGTTCCAAATAGAATCTTTAAATTAAAGACTTCTTGGACGAAATGAAAGGTTTCAGACACATGGAATTAGTAAACGGAGAAACGTGACTATCACACTACGCTAACAGTAGTATATCAACACCGCCTTTAGATTATTATGAAATGAATATTGCCCCACTTAGCCATCAAATATTTATTTAATAAAATTGAAGATATTTAGTTCCAAGTAAATTGCAAAACAGGAATTACTTTTAACAGAAACGAACATTAGACTTATATATCACAGGAATTTAGGGTATATAACAGATGAAGTGTAAACAATTTTTAGAACCGTAATTGAAGTCTAAAGTATGTCGTTTTAAAATTATTCCTAATTGATCTCGCAAGCTTGGTATTTGCGTAGGTGTCTTCACGGCTCTCCACAATAAGTTTTCCCACGGTATCCCCATAAGCGCGAGTTCGTGATTGTGTGGACGACTACAGACGTGGAGGTAAGAAGTTCGCCCACCGGCATTCCTCGAAGACTTCCTTTGTCCAAACTTGTCTATGTTCTCCATCAATTCTCAGATTACTTCACATCGATTGAAATCACTACTTCCTCATAACGTCAACTAAATTTTATCATTGACTTTACTTCGCGAAAATTCGCCTTGTACCTACCTCCTTACCTCGCCAATTAAATTAAACCTCTTCTCGTTCAACATCCTCAAAAGTGCAGAGAAATGTGGCTGAAAGATTTTGATTAATGGATCAATTAAATACTCTTTTGTTTTAAGTCGTCTCAAGTTCAAAATGGAGCTATATTTGTATACCGACCGAACTTTATGTTGAAATGGTAATTTATAACGATTGAAATTAATCGAAATTTATAACAACTGAAATTAATGGAAAAAACCGCAGTAAATATATATATATATATATTTAAACCCGATTATACCTTCATAAAATTATGGTGTGGGTGTGTTCGTAATTCTCCTCCTAAACGGAGTGACCGATTAAATTTACTATTTGTATTTATGGGGTCACCTGGCTATAGTTGGACCCGGTATATTTTCCAACATTAGAAAAAAAAATCTGTTTTAGATTTATCTCACAAAAAAGATCAACCAAAGCTTTCAGCCTGACCATTGGAATAATCTGTGGCATTTGACTTATGCATAAATGCATGCGCATGTTCGTTGCGTCGTTGCTTGGCCCGGTTATGACACTTCGATTTCGGATTGCAGAGTTATGATATATTGTGTGTTCCAATTGCGTGCACACTGAGTGAATTATTTATCGATGAATTCGACATTGAACAAATGAAGTGTACTGGAAATAATATATTGTTCTAATGTGAAATGTACATTGTTTGACATATGATGTATAAACATGTTCATTCGGCAGCCATTCCATCTAATGTCTTAAATAAAAAATTTTATTTTCAGAGTTCATTTGTGCGATTTCGATAATAGGAGGCATGAAAAGGTAAATTTTCAAAAATTTACGAGCTATGTGATCACAATATCACTTGTTGACAAAGAGATTACAGACGAATTAATTACGGCAGCAGGCTGTTTAAATGAATGATCGGGCAAAGCCGGGCACCAAGCACATACACACACACACACACACACACACACACACATATATATATATATATATATATATATAATGTGGTGTGTAAAGAAAGTTATTTTGGGTAAGAAAAAGACGAGTGCGTAATCGGTTTGTGCGTTATGATAAAATGAGAAGTTCTGGGAACAATAAAAGTATATAATTTGTAGGAATAGGCGTGTATGTGGTCGCGAAGCAGAGGCATCTTACGGCGTTTACGTCACGCTGTTGCGCAAGGCGGCCTTCGCGGAACCTTCTCACCTTCTCCTCGCAAACCCAAGCTAATTGCCATTGCTCTGGAGATGCTAGGTGCAACCAGCTAGCACGGCGTTCACTGAAGAACTTCACACTTGATGCTACTTAATCCGAAAAAAATTGCCAATATAAAGAGGAAGCCAATGTAAGCAACTGAAGACGTAGTGATTACACGAGAAACAGAAGCGTAGAGAAAATCTAATGGAATACTCATTCGCTTCAATGAACAGATCACTATACATACAAAAAATTATCTACAATTGAATCCTTGCTTACAATTTAAACTACCATACAATTTCGGCCCAAATATTTCTCATAATAGATTAATTAAAAAAATGACTAAATTTGGTTGAGATAATAATGGTAATGTAAATTCATAAATACAATTCAGACGACGCAACAAACAACTTAAAGATCTTGAGAAATTTATATATTGCATTCAGATAACCTAAAAACGAGGAGGTGTTTCTCTACAGAGTGACAATGAGGCTTACCTTCGAGAATGCCTTGTTATCTGTCTAGTTTAAAGTTCTCATATGCCGAGGCACCTTCGTCTCTTTTAGGTGTATGTACTGGGATCGAAGAATTTGGGAATACGGTAAGTTTTCCGCTGATCCCATTGGATAATTCGACCACCTGCCTCCTAAAACTGGATAAGTCACGGAAAAGGAAATGCTGCGGCCTTCAGAAAACTCCCCTCCCTTCTATCGGAAGGGCGTCAGAATAGAATCCAATAGCCCGACCTATCTGATGCAGGTTCTCTCAGGTTTTCCGGCATCACAGGGTAGAAACCTTAAACTAAATTATAGCCCGGGGGCCCTAGTCAACCCTTGACTACCTTCCACATCCCCCTGATCAATTGCCTTCCTATGCTATTACACGGCAGTTGATTGTTTCAGGATCACCCTCATGTAGCAGCGTATTACCCCCGCCCCCGCACTCCTAAAAAAATCTAAAGAAAACACGAAAAGGCTTCGCGCGACTCTGATACAAACAAAACTTGGGTAGCAAAATGCAGCGCATAAATTTAATCCCTTAAACGTAGATAAATAATTGTATGAACTGAATCAAATTAGGGTTTTCCTTAAAAGTAACTAAGTCAAAATTCTACAAAATAAAAATAATTTTAGCATATTGTAAGAAAGTTTAAAAGCTGTAGAATCGCCATCAGGTTGTTTTTATCGGTAGATATTTCATTGGGAATGATTTTACTAGTTCGATATAGTTCTGGTACGTTCATTTTAAAAATTTATATTTGTCAAAATGCTGCACAAGTTGTGGTATGCATTTTATTCACCTGTAATATATGAACATACTTAGTAAATAATTAATCTGATATGTATCTCTTTCTTTCTTGTTTTTAGCATTGTCAAAAATTCCTGTTGCCACATTTATTTGAATTGTAAAGTTATTTCTTCATCGGAACATAATAAATCACCGTATCTTTATAACTATAGTCATCTACGCAAGTTGGCTATCGTAATAAGTGTCTACGTAAAACATAATACACAACACGCGGGTAACGATAGTATTCTCATTTACGACGCCATTGGGGGAGAACGGTGACGAATTCTTCTGAATTGAGTTTATGAGATTACATTACACTAACAAATTATCGTAAATTTAGTTTTTATAGCGTGCGGTATCATTTTCCTAACTATAGGCCTACTCTCAGTTCGAATCAATTACTCGTGGAGTAGCAATGAGTAACGAAATGAAGCTGGCATGAGAAGAGTTTTCCCAGGTCCTACAATATAAATAAACATGCAGCGATAGTTATTTATAATATATATATATCTTCCATCTGCTTCGGAATAAAGTCATAATCAGTTTGTTTTCAACCAGTTTCGATATAAAAACAGTTAATGGATAGAAAATTTGACTTTCTTTAGATATGGAATTATTATAACATATAATGTAACGTCAGTTAAAATAAAGAATAAAAGTAGAAAATCTTCAGAATAAGAAACAATTACAAAGAAAATTTAAAAGTGCCAGACGGATCGATGCAGCTTATTAGCATCTTCAACTAACTCATGTACTGGAAACTAAACAAAGACTTAAACCAGCAGAAAAAATGACAGCACTTAAAATACAACATAATATTAATGGGCGTTGCTCAACGTGGATCCCAAGCCATGAGAGCAATAAGATTGTTCTTGGGAGCTCGTAGGAATTTAAAAATCTGCTATGAATACACAGTACAGCCTCTTTGTCTGTTTTTAAATTTAAATATGAAATATTACAACGTTTCGTCCCTGATTTGAGACTTCAGGAAAAATTTAGCTGTAGGTGGAACCTCACTAAACGATTCCTTCGGCCGAAGGAGTACAGCTAAATTTTTAACTGAAGTCTCAAATCAGAGACGAAACGTTGTAATATTTAATATTGAAATTTTTAAAAAATGAGAAAGAAGTTGATATAACTCATTATATATATAATTGTCAGATAAACTATTTAATTGCTATGAATATACTTGTACGAAAGGAATATGGTTGGTCTCTCAATTTTAAATAAGAGTGTAAGTGTTGTATCTTCTATAGGACCACACTTGAAAGGCTAGAGTAATATAAACTATAATTTACTGATAGTATAGTTTACTGTGCCTTAATGAAAGAATAGTTCATAATGTACTTGACGGTTGTTAAGGCATACACCACCATGACTGGAAACTGACTAATATAATCTCTCAGCAGCAAGCACATGGGTCTCACTAAATTTAATACACTAGCACAGAAGTGACCTCAAATTGAATGTTCAAATTCTTTAACAATTAAATAATTATGAAGAATTAAAATGTAGAAAAATATTTCATATAAAATATTTTGTATACTATATTTTTGTTATTTTATATATGTTATATAGTTAGTTTCTTAATAATTTCTTTGTAATTTATTATAAAAAAGTGGGACATGGCAAAGAAAGGTTGGGAAACATTGATTTAACTTAAGGTTTTCCATATTATGATTAATATTAAGAAATTTGGTTTATAAAAAATTTAATCGAGTGTAAAAAGAAAGACTTTATTTTGCCATTTATTATTATTTGCAACTACTGATGAGTTTATGCAGTCCCTTACAGTAACAGTCTGGCTTAAAAGATATAAATAAATAAAAAACAAACTTTTCGAAGCGAACTTTGAAACAG
Source organism: Eucriotettix oculatus (assembly GCA_034510155.1). NCBI lineage: Eukaryota > Metazoa > Arthropoda > Insecta > Orthoptera > Tetrigidae > Eucriotettix > Eucriotettix oculatus. The sequence goes on from CM067377.1 coordinate 140,598,877, forward strand.
ATTGGAATATAAATATTTGGTAGCATTCTATCCGGACAATGTCGAAGGTCGTCTTGGCTTTTGGCTTGACTAGTGGCCATAGCTAACTTGATTGAACCTTGTTCACCTGAGCATGAACTAAACAGAAAGTTCCACTTCTTACGCACGTACCAGTCCTTAACCGCTCAAGTTTTCATCGAAGCGAAAAATATAGGCACGAAACGATAGTTTACCTCGTCTGCAAAATGTACACAGCGAAAGATACATTAATGAAACCCTTAGATATGAAAACACTCAACTTGGATAGTAAATCACTATTTATTCTTGTCCATGTTCCAATAATTGAATCTGTCCCATACAACGGAGACCGTATGCTTGACTTGGTCCAAAGTCCACGCTAAGATCAAGTTTCCTTTCGCGGAATTCTATTTTTTAATTGATTGTAGCAGTTTTACGTGACGTTTTCCAACAAAAAATTGGGAAAATATAAAACAAACATCATAAATACTGTGCATTAATATGTATAATACATTTATATTATAAAATAGAACTTTAATTTGAGTACTAACATAATTGCAATGTCAATGTTTCACGCAATGTATTCTTAAATTTCTTGTCAATGATATTTCTCTGAAAGTTACTGGATATCAAGATCTTTGCGACAATGATGAAAGCAATATAACAGAGTAGCAGATTGTCAACTTCGTGCTGTAGCTACATACGTCAAAAATCAGATTAGTAATATTCTTAATAAGGTTTCAAACACGAATATTAGTATAATAATTATCTTATAGACAGATTTCAATTTTTTTAAGCATATGAGGGTCCGACACTGATATGGCGATAGAAGGTGCAAGCCATATTTCGTATTAAGATTTCTTCAACTGTTTTGATTATGGACGACAAGAAAAGTGTAACTAGTGTTGTTTGAAAACTTGATAAAATACGTGTTTGAATTGTTGTAAAATTTTACGTTATAAATATTTTAACCCGGACAGCCACAGAAGAGCTATATTTGACATTGAATAAATCCTCGCCATATTTTTCAATGGTTTAGACGTTGACAGCCAAATTGAAACGTGGTCGAACATTCCGTTTTTAAGAAGCTCATACATATCGCCTCATTACAGCCAAGGACAACATTTTAGATGTCTACAACAAAGTATTAAGCGTACTCGAATGAATATTTGCCAACTGTTTACATATCATTTGAAACGCAATTAAGCTAAGATTTTCGACGTTGCATTACATTTGAATAAGCTTATAATCATCATTTCAATTTACGTCCATCGAAGGTGGTGCAAGTTTTCGGATGAAGTAATGGACACTGTGTTTTGAGATGCTCATGTGCAACATTATTGTAAAAATTGTAAGAAGCGAACATCCGCATTCGGCCAAACCACCTGTTCACCAAACTTGCCTAATTGCACTTTGAATTACTTTATATGGATGGTGTTCCGTAAATTAAGCTATTATTTACCGTTCCAGGATCTAAAGAGATGGCTTGACGAACTAAGATTTACTTCGAATGGAGCAAACTCATAAATACTGGGAATTAAAGAAATACTTTATTCTGATTGCATAAAGAATTCGAAACAGCGAAAAAGTTACATTATAAAAGCTGTGCTGCAATATAAATAAAATTGTAATAAATCGTTTAGTCTCAGTATGACTCTCTGAACGACTTTGATATATTAATGATTTACCAGCAGATATTCAATCACATATAAAGTTGCGAGAAATAAGGTGCCTATCGTTCTCCAAATACGAGACTAGCCATGATTACGAAAATTTGAGATTTTGAAATCATGTCCAAACGTAAAGAACTGCTAAATTATGTTCAGAACACAAAATTTGCCCATTTGAAGGAATGTTTTTTGGAAACATTAACCGAAACCGTGGATTTCTCATCTTTAAGCAGACAATAAGCGTTAGGCAAAGTTTATTTTAATATAAAGAGATTTCACACGTCAAAAAGAATTCGTGGCTACAAGCTTATTAAGGTCCAGTAAAATAAACTATATGCGCCCAGGTGAGTTTAGATCTGATGAATATTAGAAATGCATTGAAAATTTTGCTGACCGAGAGAAGGAAATTTTGATCGAAATTTTCTTTTCTGTAATTTATTATTTTTGGTGTTCATTCCCCACAGTGCAATTTCATAAAATCTCTTTGGAATGTAAAATGAAGAAATATTGTCAGCAAAAGGAAAGTAAAACATTTACCGATATTCAAAATTCATCGGCTGACGAAAAAAATTAAGGAGTACAACATTTAGGGTAATCAGGAGAAGTGAGTGAGCTTTCTAACCTCTCGGGGCGGAACATCCTTGCCTCCAAGGACGCGGGAACTCCGGGACCAATTGGATCCGACAGGCTAGGCCTTCCGGTGCGAATAAACTCAATTCACGTTACAGTTTGACAATTGCCGAAATTATACCAATAGAAGAACCGAACAGCGTTTTATGAACGTCCTTGGATGAACTTCCGACATCTTTCGTTACACGCCATGACGAATATTTCTCTGGTGTTTTGAAGGTGATATCATTCCATCCAAGGAATTACAATTACAAGCCAAGTTCACCACACTCCACATATATAGATAGTCACGGTTAAACGTCACTTTGGCGGAAGGAATTTTGATTGGGCGTGGATGAAGACAATATTTTAGAGTGAGAAAACTGACCAGTTGCGCAGCTCCCACCAAGGTTGCGCATTAACCAGACATCATATGATAACACATCTTTGTCTAACCAAACGATGTCCGTTTTACTAGGTTGATCTTAAAGCAATTATTTATCTAACTCTCGCTTTATTTTTAGATTAAGAAAGTATTCGCGGGTATTCGAAAATGCGCTCCGAAACAATTGTGAATAAGTTCTCGGTAGGGATACTTCAGTGCAATAGCAACGAAACAAAGGTTATTTTATAGCGAGTACAAATTCATCAAAAAGACAAAGATGTTCAAGATGGACCTATATATATATATAAATTTTCTGAAGATACAGGAAAAATAAAATGTTCTTTACTTTCAAGACAATCGAATAAGTAAATAGATTAATAACGTTTTCAAACGCCTTCCAGCACAAATCATCATTAATGATGGTAACTTCATGAAACTGTAAAAAGAAGAAACCTATTAAATGGATTTTTTAAATGTTGTGATATAAAAAATAATGGAATTCAAATATCGGTATAAATCATATAATGAGGTTGTGAATCCTGTAACATATAATAAGTAGAGGCTTGGAAAGTAATCTAAATTTTCATATAAATGATATGCATATAGAATTTGAATATTAATATTTTCAGAAATTGTAAATTAAATTCTTAAAAGGAAAAGTATGTACCCCATTTACTTGGCAGAGTTAAAGTATTTAGTTTTTCGTCCTTCTAGGCTAAATAAAACGTAGTTAAGACTCACTAAAAAGGGTCCCTGCAGTAAAACCACACACTACCAAATTCATAGAGGATATCGGCTACTGACCAAAAAACATTTACGTAATTAAAGACATGCGAACGAACGTTAAATTTTTGCAGATCATTTTAGATCCAATATGACTGTAACATAATCAGCATAACAGTCATTAATCTGACAATGTCTTACTGTTTTTGTAAATGAGTTAAAAATCAACAAATGCCCGCTAATGGGCGGTTAACTCCTGATTACACGGATTCTGTACTGTCATGCAAACCTTCACAAGACCTTCGGCTAATTGTGCTCAAAAATAGAGTACACCGACTGAACTACTCCAAGATAAAATGTCGTGTACATCAATCAGGAACTCATCTACCGGAAGGGTAATCATAAAACCTCACAATTTAACAGAGGAGGTATATATAAATGGATATTTATAAGCAAGAAGGTAACGAGTGTGCTTCGAGTGTATTGTCTTGGGTTTGAAGGACGGAAGATTTGAATGCATCACAAAGGTCTCGCATCGAGGTCAGAAGAGAAGCGTTAGCTAATCATTGCCAACATTAAATTCCACCAAGTAAGCGTCATCAGCCCGTAAATGAAGCAATCCTATAATCTGTAAATCGTGACAACATATGAGGAAGAAGCTGGAACCACAAAAGAATAGAAACAAATTTTACAAAAATTAACGGCAATCGTTTTCCAAAACATTTTTACATCAAAAAGAAATTATGTCGAAAACATTATTTGTAGACAATTTATTTTAGAAACAGGTTACCTAAATAAGTTGTAGGGAGTACCATGGAGTACTTACAGATGGACCAAGATTTTGCTACTTTTCCCACGCCCTTCGGACAATTCGAGATCTTGTCAGAGGATCATTACCAAGCTCCAATCGTTCCATGTGAATAGCTGACAATTTTACTTTACTTTAGTTGAAACCCTTAAGAGCTTACACCTCACCTCGGTTTATTCGACTTATGGGAAGCTAATTCAAAATCAAAGAGAGAAGGAGGTGTCACCACTCCCAGTGGTCTTCCTACCATCGACAAGTTCTTTAGCTCTAACCACCAGAGGTCGTGCACATAGCCTGATTCCTTGTCGTGCACCTGTGTTACCCTCCAACTTGACATTGGTGTGTGGCTGTTTGCGCTTGAGTGGGGGAGCTGTTGGCAGCGAGTGAGTCAGAGCTTCCCCCACCAGCCCAGCTCAGTTCAGTTCTGCTCAGCACTCTCGAGGGATCACCACACCAGCAGTCACACCATTCTGCGATCGAAGCAGGTACGATGTTTTCAACCACAGCAGTCATATAAGCACATTTCATCCCCTCGTCTACGAAAGGGAGGAACTGGTTGACATTGTTACCAACATAATGGAACAGAAAAGGAAAGGGTCATGGGTTTGAAAGCAACTTTTCGAATGATAACCAACTTCACGTTTTGATTATTGAGAGCTATAACACGAGTCTAAGCATTGTCACAGCCACAGGCTTACATAGTTCTGACTAACACAGTACCCATTCAATCCACGTTTGCATATTAAAATATCTTTAGTGTTTTCTCAATATCTTACTAAACCACCTAAGCCACAGAATACCAAAATAATATTTTTTAAGTAATATAGGTTTATTTAAAGTCTGAACACTTCTATTTCTGTAGCTAAAATAATTTAAGAGTGATGAGGCATTCGTAAGAAGTATTTTTCTTCAATATTTGGAACTCAATTCGGTTGCACATTGGATCTTTATAAATTTTATGCCTTCAAGATTTTCCATTTTACGCAATTTCCAGAATTTTGTATCGAATGAAATTTTTAATGTGCATAGCACACAATAAAATTCAGAAAATCAAATCGAAATTGTAATCGTAACGAAGCATCGATTTATTCCCAGTTAAGATTTCGGAAGTATTGGAAGTAGTTAGTACTTACAGTTTAATGATTGGTATCTTGAAAGATATTGGTATCAACGCATTTTCAAAGCAATGCAAAGAGATCATTTTAAAAGAATAAATATATAACAAGGTCGCTCTACGGAATAGGAATATTCTAAAAATCTAACCCAATGGACAGAAGACAGTAACTATTGTTACACATGACCCTAGAAATTTGTAAGGTAACAACTGCATCAATTGCTAATAATTCAGGTTGACCTAATCTATTGCAAGTTCCTGAGATGAAGAATTATGCCAAGACTACATTGATCGACAGCATAAAAAATTGTAAATTTAACGGTTTGACATATTTATAATTCATATAATTAGAAACATAGAAATTTAGATTAACTGTAGATATGTATTTGGCCGCATGCCATTAATTGTTCATTATAATAACTAAGTATAGATTATATCGGCAAGAGTTCTGTAAGGATAAGGTTTACAGCAAGCTGAATATGCCGACTGTGGATATAGACTCATAAAATCCACTCACAATTCTTTTGTTCATAATCGGAAGTAAGGAGACGTTGGCTCAGTCTCGCAGCCAGATAAGCGCATTTCACCCCCTCGACTACGAAAGTTTATAATCTAAAGAAAGCATCCGGGGATGTTAGCTCGTGTGGAAAATTGAGTGTGCGCCCTGTATAATTTCACAGTCGCGTAGGCTGGAAAGCTAAAGTTTGGTCTTGTTTTCAGGTTTTATCAGGTGCGCGCCGTTAGCGAGACCGGCGCCCAGCGTCGCCGTCGTCATCTCATTCCAAGGGCCCGACTAGCCCGACGACAGTAAGTACATTCATTAAATTACCCACATCTTACAAAATATAAGTAAATAGTGGCTAATCAAATACTTTATACAGAATAACTATTAATCTTTTAGATTATTTAATACGTAGCACCTATTTGCCGAGGCATCTTTGATCCATTACAAAATTAAAATCTCTTTAATGGGAGACTTGACAGATATAGAGAAAATGTAAAGAATATTTAGATTATGTAATTAATCGCATTTGCCAGGTATTAACACACGAGTTAATTTTACTTAAATATGCAGCATTAATGTCAACGTTGTTTGTTTGTTTGTGATATTATTTATGAAAGCGTGGGACTTCTAATGTAATACTTAGATCTTATGAACCAAATGACAGAAATTCGAGAAGATACTTTCTCACTTCCCTTGTGAAACCGAAAACGTGTCAAACCAGATCCTGTTGAACGAGCTTCTGTCGGTTTTCGACTGCTGTCTTTTCCTTACGTGCCACAATAGTGAATAATTGCAACAATACTATCAAAATTATAATGGTTAAATTCGTGGTGGGAAATTTGACAATACGATAGGGTCTTTTCAAAAGTAAAACTAGGCGGATATAGAACATTTTTAAGATCTAAGACTTTCCCGGTGCAGTTGTTGAAGATTAACAAGCTGAACTTAGTTTCCCAGGAGGAAGAACTATATTGTCATTCTACTTTATCATCAATCTGAGAAAAGCTAAGAGGTAACGCTGACTCATTCTATACTGGGCATAAGAGAAGTAGGTGCATAAACGTAAATGGGCGGAAAGAGGCGATCAATACAAACAGTTTTATTTGTTGGAATTATCATCATAGACACCTCATAACTGCGCAATTTTGGAAAAGAAAACTAAGAAATTGAATTCGAAAATGAAGCCTCCTCCCACAGCTGCAAGCTGCACTCGTGCGAAATTGGAGTTTTCGATAATTGATAATTGGCAAATGAAATTCATGTTTAGGATACCGTATTTTATAGAGGTTTGTGTTGAGATGCTGTTTGTGTACGAAAAAGGTTTGGGACATGAAGCACGAAGTAGGTACGCTTATCGTTATCCATACAGGTAATTTCCAACGTAAGAACGTTTTGTAGGTAGGTGTTTATTGAAATAATAAGTACAAGTGATTAAAGGATAATTGGAATATTTATTTACAGAAACATTAATTAAGGGAAAATTAAGCAGTCATCTTTCAAACTAATCGTCGGGTCTTAATCGCTGTTAACCGCGTGGAAACTATTTCTTCTAGAACATTTTTACTCAAACTATTTCTTCTAGAACATTTTTACTCTATTTGTTTTACAATATCGCTATAAATAAGCTTATAACTTTATAGTAAGCAACTTAAAATAACTTATTTTTTATATATATTGTGTGTGTACTGACCTTATTGGCTGCTGATATTCTAAAAAGTCAAATGAATAAATACAGTCAGAATAAATACCGATTGAAAATGAATTATTCCGCGGTTTACACTAGTTTTCGTTTGAACTGTCCTATAGTGAACCATAATTCAATTGAAGCGTGCATGGGGATATTAAATCGCGAACACTGGACTGGAAGTAATTTTTAAATTGAATATTTGTCCACCTTCCATTTAGAAAGACCTTTGAAACACGTTTCACTAGTTAGGATGTTGAAATTTAGTACCCTGAACAAAAAAGACATCTTCATTCAGCGTCAATGACGAGCGCATGAAAGTGGTTCCAGATGTAGACACATAGCTGGAGCCAGTTGCCAATGTCCGACGAGGGACTAAGCACGTGGGATGCAAATGCAAATGCGAAGCTCCTCTAGGGAGAAGAGTCTCTCGTGTCTGAGAGCCGTTAATACGAAGTGAGAACAACGCCTTAACGCCATCTAAACACGAACACCTAACAAGGGGGACAAGAAATTGTTGCTAGTCTCAGGGGTGCTCCTCTTCGTACTTAACGAAAAGGAATGAATATTAGGTCTAAAACATCGGTCAAGACTATTTAAACAATAATGGATACTGAATCTTCTGTTAAGATTATGTCTGGTTTTCTTTTCAATTTCAATGCGTACTCATCGTTGCTAAATTCTGTCACCAACACCATAACGCTAATTATAGTAATGACAATTCACTAACTATAATTTCGGTGTAAAAGGACAGTTCATTAAAATATTTAGTTATAATCGTACAGCGGATTAATATGGTTATTTCGTATTTATAATTGTATCAGTTTGTGTATAACCGACTAACATCTATAGTAAAGAACAGCCGTTTCCTTGAAATTCGGCTTAATTCTGGAAAAACTTCTTGAACTAGTCACTTTTCCTTTTCAATTAGAGCGTAGTGGCCTAGTTGGAAGCACTTAGCTCTTCTGGTCCCTTAGCCCCACCATATAATTAACAAGTATCCAAATAGTCGTGAAGTTTTCTATTTGAGGGTATTGCGTGATCGTGTAAAACGAAGTGCGGATCCTTGTATGCCTTCACCTGGATAACCCTCAGTCCATGGCGGAATCGCGTTCTGCTCCAGTGCCTCCAGACCCGCGTAACTTCAGGGATACGATCTTATTTCAATAAACATTTAAGGACGAGCTGACTGTCCCGCCATAAACAGACACGATAGAAACTCGCCATTATGCGAACAATAACAACGTGGACCAAAGATCAGCAATCACATCTGAAACAAATTAGACATTCTACACATGAACTGATTAGTCGTATTCCAATTTAGAATTCGAGTCGGAATTTAATTCGACGAGTTTCATCGCGGGATTGAGGAGTAATGTACATTAACTGTGAAATTACTTTCTTCAAGTAGCAGTTATATCAAATATAATGGGAATATATTCCACCAGTAGCGAACCCACGATAGATCGCAGAAGCTCGATATATTTAAGTTCCTCCGAATAAAATAACCATGAGCCTACCAGTGTAGACCATAAACTATGTATGATCTAAATTAAGCAAAGCTTGTTATAGAAAATAAGTTTATCAAACTTAAATTAGCTTGTGTAGCGATGGTTTGAGCAGAGAGTTGCATGTGTTTCAGATGGTCGGAGCCGACGCCTTGGTCGTGTGAGGACGCATGGTCATTCACCGGCAGCTGTCACGATCGTAGCGCCAGCCTGCCCTTTTTTGATAGCTATTCCCATCACAAGGATCAAAGCCTGAGACTCGATCACTCAAATAAGTTCCGCACAGTGACGAAGCCGCATAGATTCGCCACTTACAGGGTGAGCCAGCCGCTGGAGAAGCGCAACTCAACCGGGGACCTACACCAGGCAACGAGGTTCCGGGAAGAGCCGTGGAGCGCTTTGCAGAACACTGTCCAGGATTTGAGCTTGCCCGACTGCAGTTCCGACAGTTGCCCCGACCTTAGCTGGACGTCATCTTTTAGCAGCGTCGAGGGTTCGTACGACGTCGCCGAGGCGCAGGTTCCTACTGGTGAAGTACCCGTCCCAGTGCCTGATGAACACGTTGGACTGGCAGAGAAAGACATAGAAGCGCCTAATTCAGAAGAGCCAAAAAATATAGAAGAGGAATCCATAATGTCTCGACGCCCACAGATCCTCAAGATAACAGATTCCCCAAACTCGACGCTAAATCGCAGGCGTTCTTCGCGCCAGGCTTCTACACTGGTGGCGACATTCGCGCCGACAACAGCCATCTCCGACGCTGAAACCACGTGCGAATTCAACGGCGGCGACTCGCGGTTCAGAACTCTGAGCCTCGGGCGCAAAGGCATAGCCGCAACGCGCTCCCTGGGCAGATCCGTACCAGATCTCACCGACGACGGGAAGATGGTTGCTTTCGACGGTATTGTGCAGTACCTCCAACAGCACCGCCGCGACTTACGGGAGTTGCTCGTCAACAACAACGTCGTGATTATAGAGCCCGTGCGTAGTTGCCGTATCACGGGCGCGACAGTAAAGCAGGCCGAAGCTTCGCCCCAGAGCTCCCCCCCGCCAAAGTCAACGACTCCCGCCTCAAGCGCCGTGCCGCCCCGCCATGCGTTCTACCATCCTCAGCGCCGCAACAGGGAACTCGTGGACGAGGAACTTCCTGACCCCGACACCGTGCGCAGAGCCAGACAGCTCTTCGAGTCGACACTGGAAATGCGTACGCCCGACGGAGCGACCCTCAGGAAGCCGGTAGCCGCTCCGGAAACTCTGAAGCGCTGGAGCGACACGGGAAGCCTGTCATCTGGAGTCTCCAGCGACCTTAGCTTCTGTGACGCCGACGCCACACCCAGTGACGTACGCTCAGAGACCGACGACGTGTCCGACTGCGACGATGACGGCAGGGGTCGAAGTCCTCGAACCCACGGGAATCGAGTCTCTAGGGAAGTTCTGGAGAAGATCCGAGCCTGTGGGACTTCAGTCACGTACTACGGTGGCCGCGTCATCCAACGAAGTCCGCAGGCTAGCAACTGTACCATGAAAGCAGTCATGGACGAAATTCGCGAGAGCCTGCACTTTAGACTGGTGAAGAGCAACAGCTGCGGTAGCCGCCTGGAGTTGGCGGGGACAGATTCCAACAACAACCGCAACAGCAGCAAAATCGCCAAGACCGTCGTTCAGCAGGAACCCGGCTCTGACACAAAGTACTCTACCAATGGTGGGGGTGGGGGTGAGGGCGGAGGCGGTAGCGGACATCACGTCACTTTCGGGGACATGGAGTTTGAAGAGTTCGAGGTTTTGGACGAGGAGACACCGGGACACAGTCACTGCTGATAGCTCTTCCCTCTTCTAGCCTCCTAGTCATCAGTCGTCGTCCTGAAGAACTTATCTAACAAGTGAAAGGACTAGATTACTTGGGTATCTATTCCGTCGGTTACGGACTCTCGATGAAACAAGTGACCCCAGAAGTATAAGAGGAGCCGCTATTAAATCGCGGGTGTTATTGTAAAGCAGATTGTTCGCATAATTTTATCGACGGAATGCTTATTTTGTACATAAAGGTGATAATAAACAGAGTTTTTTCTCGTTTTTAGTTTATTAAATCTAGAATCAACGTGGTAGTAGCATTGAATGCATATAACGAAAATAGGTTGCTATATTAATTTGAAACTAATTATAGGTCCACCACTTTAAGAAATAGGTCTGAAAAAATTCAAGAAATGATTTTATTACACTAAAAATTGTTTACAGGTTAATTCAGTCCGTAACATCTACCTTTCAGCGAATAAGAGCAGACACACATCGTCTACCCCGGATAATAATGTAACAACATTGCATCAATTTGGTTTGTTGGCACAAGAAAGATTTTTAAAGCAAATCTGCTCCCATTTTAAAATAACCATAATATGCACCAGTAAAGTAGGCAAAGAAAATATCAGCAAAATTAAAGGTATAATTTAATTACTCATATCCGCAAACCTTGTATCAATTCAGTCCATTTGGACCTCTACTTAATCATGCAGTTTCATACAATTTTTTGTTCTTAAACACTTTCCTACTCTTGATAGCTCAAATGTTCATCGATTCCTAGCATGCAAATTACACTCTACTTAGGTCTTAATTTGCGTTTGTTGGACTAAAGTAATAAGAACACATGAAAATGTAATTTCATATGGGATATAATGCCAATATTAACCGAGGAGATAGAATAACGATAACGCCATTTAAAAGTTAGAATGCCAAATCCATTAACATCTTCATATGTATAAGGTTAGTTGCAATTTTGATATTTACACTAGCTATGGAAAACAAGAAATTTTAAGGCTTGATTTTTGTGTGCTCGATTAAAGAGAATTTAAACGTTAATGACGTATTTCGTTCTATCTTTTTCCTTTTTCAAACTTGCCTTTCGAGTCCGGTTTAATCTCAAGGGCACACGACGTGATAACTTACCGCTGGGAAATACGTCAATTGTCACATGAAGACGTGCAAAGTATATAGATATATATGTACATAGTCGTCTAATGTTTGTTACATTTACTTACCGGTGTCATGATTGTAATTTTAAGTACTTGACACAAATGTTAATCTCCTCCCCCCATTAACAGCTGAGTTGACTAGGTGTTTAGAATAGAATAAATCGGAATTTAAACTAACAAGGAACCTATTCAGGACGAAATTCTGTTTCAAGCTTTGTAGGGTTTGGAAACGCGTGTGGGAAAATTGGAGGCCGTGAGGAGAAGCTCATTGTCGTGATTCAAGCGACCTTCACAATCTCTAAGTATTACGCAGTATACGAGTATGTTATAGCCTTTAGTTCGCTCACTCTATTAATATAAATGCGAGTCTTGTTTCGGTACACGAATCTTGCCGGATAAAAATACTTCAGGTTACAACTGACAATAGTTCCTGTGACTGCGCACAAGGTTTTACATAGAAGGCTGAATATTTCCATTCATTTAGATACAAGGTCCCGACAGACGAGTATCCTTCTGACAAAAGTAAAAATAGCTCGAAGAAGTGCATTATATTTGTCAAGTCTCAATTAGTATTGGTGGTGACAAAAATTGCGGTTCGTTTTTTACTAACCTAGGCACGATGGTATTACAATATACATAATGCGATTTATGGAAAAATATAATATAAAACCTCGAAAGATTCCAAGGAATCACGAAGATATATAGAAATAATTTTTAAATCGAAATGATTCTTATGAATGTAGGAATGATTTTACATTGCCACAGCTTCCATTCTTGGAAACTGGACTGAATTCCTCACTTAGTGCAATATTCCAGAATCAATTGATAATAATTAATGCCAATTTTATTGAGTTACTATATTTTCATTCTTTCTACGTCAAATTTCTAGCAACAAAGTTCCTATTCTCACGAAACAATATTTTCGAACCAACATCGAGACTTACACTCATCGGTCAGGACAACGAATCAATGAGAAAATCGGTGACGGATGCATGCGTGGTGCAGGGAAACAGCTGTGCTGGGACACGCCGGAAGTGAGGGACAGGAAATGATGGCGGAACGGAACAACTAAATATGCGCAAAGTCGACAAACCGTAAACTCGGACCAGTCGCCTGTACTAGAAATCTGTTTACCTCACATGTCCTGTACTCCATCCTTAAGCAATGATTGAGACTGTATAAATGTCAATATATTCTAAGAAAAATATTATGAATTCACATTAAAACCTTCGTTTTAGTTATAACGGATGAGCACTTTAAATTAAAAATTATGAACTTATGTTAACAAAAATAAAGATTTTAATGTGGATATAAGTAATTGTTCTGTTTTTATTTGAGAATATTATGAATTTTGGAAATAGGACTACCATAAGATTAGATATCAATATTCCGTCTGTTGTATAGATCTTTCATTCCAAACAGCTAGATGGTTAAATTTAAATGTCGGCCATGGTTTGCTCCGGAAATTCAGTAAACACTATTTATGAAGACGAAATGGGACTATCTTTATTACAGAACAGATCGTTATTAGTCATTATTGGTTTTAGTTGACGTTAGCTATTAGTATATAACAATTTCCAATTACAACTTTTCGTCGACGACTGAGCTTAATAAAATAATTTATGTAACGAACAGGGTTATAAGTTTTTTTATAGGCAGTGAGGCGGTATTATATTCAATTAAAATTTTAATAAAAATGTAACTGCAAGTGTTTGGATACCTCTTTCGATTACTAGGAAAGCGTTGAAGCTGTTACATTGTAAGTCGATAATTTTTTTTTCTAAATAAGCCATCTTTCATACAGTTCAATAGTTTATCCTCTTTTAGTGTATTGTTGTTTACCGAGATCCGTACATGAAATATCCAATCGAGGCACTGGAAAACATACATATGGGAGTGACAAAATTAATGAAGTGGAATCTTGAAGATGGGCACAAGAATATTATATATTATGTTAGAAAAATGATAGTCAATTTTATATATCGAGGCTCTCTTACAAGTTATGTAAAGTAAATGAACTTGGAATAATGTTATATTAAGGTGGTTAGAATCGAATTGTCATTTGCCAGACGTTGCACGTTTTCCCGACGACTATATCCCGATTGACGGTTGCCCGACAAGACATTCTCTACGCACTTATAAAAATATTGAACTATCGAGTACGGTGTACTAATTAAACTGTACATTAAACTGTTCATTGAATTTCTATTAAACATTATCACCAATTTCCACTTATAACTCGAGCTGGTGGCTTTTGGCGACCTGTAATAATATATAATATTGTTTTGTTCACTTCGTAATTTTTCTTGCAGAGGACTACGTTTGAAAGTAGTGAAAACTACTGAAATGGTAATAAACTACTTCTTTCTGTTTTGCAAATAATTCACTGCCGTTCTCTGAAAATAACTATACCTCTGCAATTGTCGGTAGCTTTTGCCTGGCCTGCCGATTCTTCCTTCTCGACCTTCGCTTGTCCGGGCTTCCTCAAACTGGATGCAATCCTTTATGGCTTAGCTGGCTGGAAGTTAGACCGAACATGCAAAACATAGGCCAGAATAACTGCTTCAACTGCTAAGGCCTGAATGATACGTTCAATATGCCGAGTCCCGAATGAATACTTTGGAATGCTGGGGCCCGAAATACTCTTTTCTAATTCTGGGGCCAGAATGAATCAACTCTGCCTTCAGCTTGCTATTTGGTCAGGTCGGACCATCCCGTCCAATGAAAATTGAAGGCAGTCTCCGCGTGTTCTCTTATCTTTCTCACGGGAAAATATTTCCACGAGTCGGACATTACTACGGCGAGACTAAAATATATATATGCCCGTCGAAGTCGCATCCTTTGGCTATTGTTACCGGATTACAACTGTTTAGCTGACGCGGCTTTGATGGAACCCAGTCATCCCACTTCAAGGTTAATCCTCGGTAATGTTTATTATTTATGCATTTCCCCCATTTATAATTTATTGAATTTGAACGATTACAAATTATAAAGCAGTGATGCAGAGGTTAGTGTCGCTGCCTCGCACGACAGAGGTCCCGGGTTCGAATCCTTATGCATTCATTGAGCATATTCTTATGTTTATTCAGTGTAATAGCCACGGGATTGCTACAATAATAAAATTATTCCATCCTATTGTAAAAGTACGATTGTTCAGATTATAAAATTCAACACAGCGCTAATATGCTGTGCCTGTGGGGAAAGGAAGCTATTTTAAATAATCAGATTTAAAGCACTTCAAGGTACCTCCATAAAATAGTGTTTTCCAAGACAAAAAATTGTTTCCTAGTATATCATACTTTATAAACGGCGTTCCTAAATTAATAAAAAATTGATAAATAATGAATGGCCACTGTATACAGAATTTATCTTAAACAATTTCATATTCTCAGTATTTATATAATTGAAAGGACGAAGGAAATAATTTTTCAGATATATTAATTGACAAGGCTACATAAACTACAAAAAATTACTATGAAAATAAAATTTCAAGAAAGTAATTCATAATTCAATGATTGTTCCAAGGAGACTTATTCGAAGACACAAAACAGTTAAATTTTCATGCTTAACCAATCTGAGAAACCAAGGTAGAGAAAAACTACGCGGAGGGTTAGGCTACACTGGTTTATCCACATTGTGGCAAAATCCCTCTAATGTCGTAGGAAGGAAATTTGAAGCTTCATAAATTCGAGAAATGTAGACAATGCCAGAACTAATCAAATCAAAAAAAAAACATGCAATTATCAAGGCTGAGTTCTTTCCTAAATATTATTTTAAATGTTAAAATGTTACAACAACAAACTGCTCATCAGAGATCAGATCTACAGGAGGGCTTAATTGAACTAACATCGGAAACCTTGCGACCGCTTAATAGTCTACAATGTATAATGTATACACATTATTCTGCCTGCGAGGAAGCATAGAGCTGGTGTAAGTAGCATGTCACAAGTTTAGAGTGAGTAAATGGTTGTGAGTTTGTGCCGAGTGAGTCCCACGAGACCACCCTGGGCCCAGATTCAATTCCGCTCTGCATTAAAGCAACCATCCTTGAAGAGCATGCTAGCCAGCCTGCTCACGAAATCGGTCTCTCAACATTACAATGCAATTAAGGGTAATATTAAGCGTCTAGTTGTCCGATGGCCGCGTAGCAGCGGATGCAACAAACTAGAAGGGGAGATACAACAAATTGGAGAGTAGTAAATGCAGCACTGCCATAATTATATTTATTGATGGTACTATTAGTTTCTAGGTCTTCATAACTTCGTCGTTCACAACAAGATATTAAATTTTGGAGTTGCATCTAAAATATATTTCAATACAGAATTTACATATTTACAAATTAATAGAGAGTTCAGACAAGCATAACAATTTATACGGCTGAAACAAAAGCTGTATTAATAATATTAACAAAGCAAAGAAGACTTCCAATGTTATTCACGAATAATGTTCTAAACCGAGTCGGAAAGTTACTCTAATAACGTTTCGGTTGCTTACTCTGCCATAATCAGACTGTAGCGTATATAAATTTAAAACGACAAACATCACCATCCCAGAAGTGAACATGTTGTAATAGCAGCTTCATCAGGTTGACCACTCGTGAGGTTTTATTTTCCAAAACTATAAGTAAAACCAGCCTTGAAGGATTGCAACTGATGATGAAACAGATGACACACGAGCACAACAGGAAAAGTGTATAACTGAGAAGCTCGCTCGTCTGCACTCGACTGAGCGTTAAAAAACAGGTCAGAAATAATTGTGTACTGTAAATTAAAAGTAATCGTGTTGTAGATATTTAAGTGCAGCTTTGGCTGTGCATCTATGTTAAGAACACATCTATTAAAAGATTCTAATCCTGGTTCAAGAACACGATTCTCCATGACAAAAATAAGATTATCAAGTCAAAAACATAAAATGAATATGAAACGCAAATTACAGAGAGACGCAAAAATAGATTATAATTTGTACAGATTTTTTTTTTGCTCGAAAGTTTACAACAGTCTTAACGTAGACCTTTCGTTCACCGGTTTGTTAGGTTCAGCAGCCTATTCCCTTAACTTGTTAAGATCTTACCACTCCATATTTTGACCATTTACTTAGTTTATAACCCATTATGCAGCACCTGATTTACCTTCTACCTAACTAATTTTCAATTGTTCATCAAATCCAGTTTCATTTCATAAAATACTTTGTAACATACATGCCATTGTATGTCAATAAGGGATCGTCTTCTAATGTATTTATAATGTTTAGCTTATTGTGAAACTATAATTACTGAATTAGTATAACTTTTTTCGATTGTTTCAAAGCCACTCAATGAAACACAACAGCCCATTAATATATGAATTTCTACCTCGGAATCATGTTTGACTCAAAACTATCCTGGAAAACTCACATTAATTTTCTCCTCTCCAAAATAAACCAAAAATTCAGAACTCTATATCCCCTCCTAAACAGAAAATCCCCTGTCTCCACTAGCACAAAACGCCTCATATACCTCTCCATAATACACCCCACCTGGTCCTATGCCTCCTCCATATGGGGAACAACAGCCAAAACCCATTCAACCAAAATTCAAACCAAACAAAACACAATACTACTCACCATCACAAACTCTCCCTGGTACCTAAGAAATTCCGTCATCTATAAAAACATCAAAATTCCCAATGTTAACTCAGTAATCTCCAAATCCATAACAAACCTAATCAAAAGCGCACTCAACCACCCAAACCCCACGATCCAGCAATTTCACAACAATCCTCATCCACCTCCACGTTGCCGTCGCCTCAAAAGAAAACTTCCGATTGACCTCATCCTTCCCCCTGATCATTCAGGCACACCCTTACCCACTCTACCATCATGTCCGCAGACCACATCCTCATTAATCCTCCATAAATCAGTTCTCTACCTGTCAATCCTCACCCACCTCAGGTACTAGCAAAAATAAATAAACATAACCAATTCTCCTAAAGTAGGTTAATTAAATGAATTAACCTATCTTCACGTTATCATGTTAATTATATACCTTTTTAATATTGTATATACTGTATCGTTATCGTCCTAACTGATAATCTGTACGATAAAAGTTTTTAAAATAATAATAAAAAAACAACTGATAGGTACGCGAGTGTAGAATGCAGTTTCACAGAAAACAATGCAATTTGTAACGGAGGCACGCTACCATTACATTTACACCAGCTATATCATCAAAGTTATTGAGCCTATGACAAATTTTCTTTGGGAGAGAAACGCTTGTAGGTAAAATAAAATTGCCATTTTTTAATATAAAAGTTCCCTCCTTCGATGGGGATATTATACTAGTGTCTACTCATTTTAACAATTTGCAAAACACTGTGTGGGTTAGTCAACAAAGCGGATATTTACTTTGACAGCTATTCAAATTCGTATGTTGTTTACAAGCAGCTCTTTTAACGTCTTTCTTACAGATGTAGCAAAGTGTTATTGCTTCGTTGACGCCTTTGCGTAAGCTGTACCCAAGGACGGTGTTTGTGATCCCAGAAGCGAACACGTGCCGTCACTTCTCAAGTGCTTTTCAATTTCAAATACTTAAGACCATAAGCAACGCAAAAGCACTTTTACGTTCATAGTGTAAGAACATGCACGCACACATTAAATAGAAATAAATTCAGTAGGTCTACACCCACAAGGGGGGGGGGGGGAGTAACGTAAAATGAAGTAAAGAGCGAATCTCTAGGAAATTATCTTGAAGCGTCGATGGTAAACACACTCTTTTACGAATATGAAGTGCCAAAGAGGAATAAATAATAATTATAAAGAGTAAAATGTATTATACTATTAAGAAATTTATAGCAGCTTCTTGTTTGTTTATTTTCCAAGCTCAGGTGAAATTAAATCTGTACCAACAGAAAACATGGGCAAGCTAAAAACAATTCCAATCCCCTCCCCCCTCAACAAACCTGATATCGGCAGCACTGAGAAGTGCTTAAAAGTATGTTAATAAATATATAGGTCAGTGTATCGTGAACAAAAGTTAGTTTCTCTGAACAAAGGACCAATAAATAATGTTGTGGGATGCAATCCTCCATGCTAACCTCTCTTGTGCAAGCCTGTTCATTTCCTTATAACTAGAACAACACACATCCTACCTAATCTGATTAGTGTATTCCATACTTGCCTCCCTCTTCTTTTTTTACCACACACACACACACTTCCCTCTAATGATAATTTTACAAGACCCTCGTGCCTTAAAACATGGCGTATTAATCTATCCCTTCTCTTGGTCAACGTCCTCCATATTGTTCGCTTTTCCCCTATTCTGTTTAGAAACTCCTCGTTAGTGATTCTATCTACCCATTGATATTCAGCATTCGCCTATAGCACCACATTTCAAAGGCTTCTGTTCTTTTCCTTTCCCCAACTCCTATCGTCCACGTTTAGGACCCATATAACGCCATGCTCCATACGAACATTTTTAACAACGATTTCCTAATATTCACATTTATATTGCCCGTAAGTAAATTTCTCTTTATCGCGCAAGCCTTCCTTGCCTGTGCTATCCTACTCTTTATGTCTACTACACTTTTACCATCCCCAGTTATTACGCTTCTCTAGTAGCAGAATTCCTAAATTTGTCAAAATATCCCTTTCCCAATTTAACACCCTTTGTTATTCCACTGTTCCCAAACTACACTCCATTACCTTGGTTTTCCCTCTATTAATCCTCATAATGAACTCTATCTCCAGGGCTCCGTAATAAATGGCATATTTATTATGGTTTCCAAATCTTCTTCTGATTCCCCTAATACTACAATATCGTCGGCAAAGCGTAAGGTTTTTATTTCTTCTCCTTGCAGTATGATTCCTTTCCATACTCCGTTTTAACTTTCTTCGTCGCCTGTTCTATATATAAGTTAAACAGCATGGGCGACAGACTGCATCCTTCTCTTACTCCTTTATTGATTATAGCTTTGTTTTCTAAATCTTCTATTCTAATTACTGCTGCCTGTCTTCTGTAGAGGTTATGTCTAAGCCTCCTTTCTCGATATTTTATTCCAGTGTTCTTCAAAATCCTTAATAGTTTGTTCCAGCTCACATTATCTAAATTTACAAATGCCATGGACGTAGACCGGTTTTTTCTTATCCTGTCTTCTAAAATTTGAGGATGGATGGACTTTTAAAATAAGAAAAGAATTTTGTTAAATGCTTATTTTACTCCATTTCAATATTGACCATACAAAAATGAGCATGGCCAGAAAAGATCGAATGTTAATTTAACTGAAGTTCCTCATATAAAAAATTACGGTAGTAATTAGCTCATAAAAAGCCAAATTATGGGAAATTTGGGTCAGATTTACCATCCGAATTTTAACAGAAACATTGATAAAAAATAATTTCCATTCTCCGGTATCATGTGCGATCCCATTCTGCATCATTAGAAAGACAGACATAGCTGTGAAACATATTCACTTGATCTCTTTTATTAGAGTGATTGAAATGAAGCAATCAGATCTGTGCAGTCAGATCAGTGATTAGTTTCTTGAACGCATGGCATGATACACCAGCAAACGCTGATCTGAAAGGATGTGAGGTGTATGAGGAAGCAATAATGAGCGATGTAATGGTGAGGAAGTGGATTAGACATTCAATGAATGTCATGAAAATGTGCATGATAAGCCATCAGGTGTGCACAGGTTTCACGAAGATATACAAAGAAATGTTTCTCCGTTACAACAAGTGCCTGAATAATGGCGGTGACTATATGGAGAAGTAGCGTGAGGTGTAAGGTAATGATTGATAATAAATGTTATTTTTTAAATAATTATCGATACTTCATCTTCAAGAAGAGCCAAATTCTATTTTAAAAATAAAGACAAGGTTTGAAGAGTATATGTGATGTCAAGATGAATTAAATGGAAAAAGAATATATACCACTCGATCAAATATGCGCACAATTAAAAGAGTAGGGTCACGGACATGAATTTTGGATCCACTCATATGTATATAAAGTGTGAACCGTCTTGAATGAAACCCATTTTATTATATTACTTCATAATACTATAAAAATAATGTGATATATGCTAAGCTAAACTAAACAAGTCTTGCTTCAGTTGGCTATTTAGATTCACTTTCAGCACAGAAATAACCATGCTTAAGTCGTAAGTTGAGCAATCGAAATCATTTATATAGTCGGGTAAACTTTGCGGTAAGTCGACTCAATACAGAAGATTTACTCCTGCATTCTGTCATGTATTGTAATTGTATGATATAGTTTATAGTTAGTCTTTGAAATACGACAAAAAGTGAAAACCTGTAATTTTAATTAAAGTAGAAACACCCGCATTATATTCAAAAGTTATATTACTGAAAATTAAGAAAATACTTATAATACAATAAATGTGAATTTTTTAGTATCAAGTAAATATATTATGAAGGTTTTATATGCCACTTAAACGTAATCCATCTCTCATTATAAGTCTTTAATGGTTAGGTCAGATAGTTGCATTTTTAAGATAGTGCATTTAGAATTAAATTTGGATGTCCGAATAGTTCCACATAGGTAATTCGGCTTTCGTGAGTGCAAGTCGGTTATGCAATAAATGTGAATTTTTTAGTATAAACTAAATATAGGATGAAGGTTTTATATACTACTTAAACGTCATCCAGCTCTCAATGTATCGTATATAGAGTATTAATAGTTGATAATATCTGACTTATTAAGAAGAAAATTGAGAAGATTATAGAGTTTTCCAGTGTAATCATAATTATTTTTACGAATTGTCAAACATGCTGGAAAATTAACTCTTCTCAACACGTATAGCCATCTGTGGAGAGCTCGCCAAACCACAAATACATAACATCGAACAGTGACGCTAGATGGCAGCGCGCGCCTTCTCTAAAATCTTCACCACAATAATATTTATGTTTCCACAAATACAGGAACTGTGCAGATAATTATGTCTGTTCTTATCGTTTTGACCATTTCCAGTAGCAAGATTCCACGTTGTTTGTCGTAGGAAAATGGAACACACAATTTGTGTGTTACTATAGATATTCGACCAATGTGCAGTCCAAGTGCATAAATTTCACGGATTTATACAAAACGCAAATTACATAAGAAATGATATATGTTGAGGCTCCTTGAATAATGTGATTAAGTAGTCGATCCTGTGTTCAGGTGTGTGCGAGATAGAGAAAGTTCACGATACAGTAGTCAGAGCTGAGGTCAGTAAAGATTTTTCTTCTATAATATGATAATTCTGGTGAGGAAACCTGGAGAATAGTAATTTAAGGTACGGGACACGAAGATTAACGGAATAATTATTTGAGTGCTACCTTGCCAAAGAAAAATAATGAGAATTGAATCGACAGTATATAACTATGGTTAAAAGAGAAAAACTGAACAATGAAAACATGCTATGGAGTTGTCGGAAAGTTATAGAAATACGGGTCGAGGCAAATAACAGGCAAACGCTCACGCAATAAACGTAGTTATTACATGACGTACGTAATAGCTTAAAAACAAAGTTCACAAGAGTAGACCAGCCGTAAATACTAACGAAACCAATGTTCCGAATCGTAATGAAGGTACGAGGATTCGAATTCTATTTTGTTAAATTCAGCTAGTAATGAACACTATGAATTCGTATATTCATATATTTTGTGACAAATAGACGCAGATCAGCCATTACGAACAAAATATTAGTGAAAGCAGTTGGTATCAAAATGCTAGCAAAAACTGATTGTTAATTTTATAGAACAGAAATATACACTAAATATCTTTCGACGCAGAAATAGACAACAGTGACAATAGACACAATAGTCACAAACTGTAGGTGAATGATCTTAAGTTGTTATGCGTGCAATATCAATAGTTATTAAAATATAAGTTTAAATATTAGGAAATAACTACTACAAATGCTCAAATGGAGTGTGGCGTTACATGGGTGCGAAACGTGGACGATAGGAGTTGCACACATGAGAACAATAGAAGCTGCTGCTATTCGAGAATGCTGAAAATCAGATGGGTGGATAGAGTAGCTAACTAGGAAGTTCTAACAGAATAGGGGAAGAGAGAACAATTTGGAGGGCTTTGACCAAGAGAAGGGATAGATTAATAGGGCACGTTTTGAGACATAAGGGTTTTGAAAAACAACCATTAGAGGGAAGTGTGTGCGGTAAAAGCGGAAGAGGGAGGCCAAGGATAGAATACGCTAAGTAGAGTAGGAATGATGTGGGATGTGGTAGCTATGAAAATGCATGCGTTGAATAGGTTAGCATGGAGGTTTGCATCAGATGAGTCTTAGGACTGAATACCACAGCAACATTATTCATAGAATAAAAGAAAAAATGCTTATACATATTATGCCTGATACAAATTAAACTTCACGTAGTCGTGAAACTGAATTATATTTCCATGGCGGAAATGGGAAATTCTGAACATTAACCATAAAGTACAACTAAACAAATATAAGTTTATTCAATAGTAATTGATGTTTTATGATACCTGCTTAGTACCCTTTAACAAAAAAGTAATCAAAATATGACAATTGTAATTGAAATCGCTCGTTTTCACTTCACAAAAAAGATATTCAGTTTTAAAAATAATTCAGTCAGTTTTGTTTTGAGGAGTGATAGGCTACGCGAGTATAATCCCTTAAAGAGCATAGGAAGAGATTTGAAAGGGAGAGCAAGTTAGATAGCCCACAGGTCATTTGTGTAGAACTTACGGCACAGCCAAGAAATCTGCAGGAGGTATGGTATGGTATGTCGTGCTCTTGCCCAACAACCTTCCTAAGACTGAAGTGGGATTTAGTAAGTACTGATGCGGCATTCCTTGTTAGTTATCAGTCATTGACGTGTAGCTTGTGACGTCACTTCCGTTAAATAATATGTTTTCTACATTAATGTGTTGCCTTTCATATGGAAGGTCTAACTTCAAAATTTGGATTTAATATTCCCTCCTTTATACATTATGAATGAAGGAGAGAAGCATTTCAGTAGTTTTATTTAGATTTACTACTCACGTTTCGCAGAAGAAGCATGAAAGTAGATGCGACGCGAGTGCGATACGTTGTCAATCTCCTATGCAGGAGCCTCACACACGGAAATTTATTTTTGAAAAATGACTTCCCGCAGGGTATAATGTAGGAAGCCATTTACACTAGGACCTCTTATCCATAAGTCCTTTGGGGACAAAAACAGATCCTCAAGGCCTGATATCAATATTACAATACCGTACAGATAGAAATGCTATTATAAATAAAATTTATAGATTAATTTAAAGAGCACATACATTATATTTAAACGAAATAATGGAATCTTCGGGGTAATCTCACTCTTTACTATCATACCCATGAATTAGGCAAATAGAGATAAATAACTAGTATGGGTATACACTGATTAAAAAAAATTATTTCTGGAAAGTTTAAGACGATACATAGGCAATAGTATATAAAATACGAAAACTAATTTTTAAAACACAATAAGAACTCTATACGGAAGGCTGTTGGTTAATAAATTACACCGATATGTAAAAAAACTTCCGAAAAATTAATTATAACTCCCATAATTTATACTACACAAATTGAAGTTCCATTAGTAATATAAGAAATAAATAAAGTGAATAAATAACAAAATCCATGCAATAACATGATCAAATATTAAATTTAGTTTAAAATCAGAATTAAATAACTAAATTATGTAGACATGATAACTATTTCACGGAACAATAAATCGAATATAGCCAACATTACCAAGATATTATTCCAACTACCAGCTTCACGAAAAAATTAATGACTAAATACGTATCACAAAGGTGCTTATTTTGAACCATAGATTATATGATATTAGGTTACATTTGTCATAATGAAATAATTAAAAAATCTGGTTTTAAACAGTAAGTAACAAAAAAACGTTTCACATAATAATAAAACCAATACAGAAATGACGTATAATAAAATCAATAATCATATAAATTATTTCAAATGATCTTATACTATTACAAACTAAAAAAGTAAAAAAGTTAAGAAAGCAGCAATTCTAAAATAATCTATTAAGATGACAGTTACATTGGCAAAATATTAAGTAGGTATTGAAAAAAGGGCGAAATCCAAATTAATTTTAAGTCAACTAACAACATAAACGACTACCTTCACTTAATTTTAAGATATTATCACATTCCAAGTCAATAAGATGTCATTTACAAAATTGGCATGACTACAACATGATTTGTAGGACATACTTCTACCATCTTAAAACTTGGCTTGACAATAAAACTAAACACACAAACTCATTCTGCGCTCTCAGTAAATTATATTATCTTAGAAACAAAAGAGAAAACGTAAAATTATCTCTAAAAATAATCTTCAGAAGGAAAAAGTTCCATAAATTTACATATGTAAAAACAAGCTCGTTCCAATGAGAAACAGAAACAAAATTCGATATATTTCCAACATTTTAGTTGATATATAGCAAATTAACAATTTTTGACTTCATAATATCGCAATATATTTCACTTACTGTCGTAGGTCCAAACAATTCAAACTGAAGAGAATAGTCTCCGTTTGGCCTTCTAAACGACTTCGTGAGTCACGGAAACTAGCCATGCTACTAAACCAAAATGATCACGTAGACGAGATCATCACGCTTACACGTAGCCTATACCTCGCTTACACTATTACAAATAATTATGTAATACGGTGGCGTGTCCATGTTACTGTAGTATAATAAAATTTAAAATGGCAAATTTTATGCGAGCTATATATAATTATTTGCCTTTCTTAACCGATATGTAATGACTGAGTAGAAAGATACAGTTTTCAATTTGTTGACTCCAATCTGAGCTTGTAAAAACGGAATTTCCTTTTAATAATAATAATAAACAAATAATTCAATTTTCATTAAAATATAAAATTATCTCCCGCATTCTAGGCTTGGTCACATGAAGTAATAAAACTAAATACATCTCAAGGAACCAATGGAAACTTAATTTGTAACTCTATTTTAATAGCTTTTTAATAATTTTTAGCGAACTACCATGGTTGATAGGTGTATGTACGGGAGTGCAGACCTTGGGTAAAGCTTAGTATTTTTTTGGCAGATTGTTGTAATAAGTATGGCTGTTGTTCTGTTGTTGTTGTGGTATTCAGTCCTAAGACTGGTCTGATGCAACAATCCACACTAACTTATCCACATAACTAGCATATCCCACATCCTCCCTAATATTCTTACCGTATTCCATCCTTCGTCTCCCTCTTATGTTCTTACCACATACATTTCCCTCTAATGCGAATTTTACAAGACCCTCATGTCTTAAATCGTGGCCTATTAATCTATCCCTTCTCTTGGTCAACATCCTCCATATTTTTCGCTCTTCCACTATTATGATAAGAACTTCCTCGTTAGTGATTCTATCCACCCATCCGATGTTCGGCATTCTCCTAAAGCAATTCATTTTAAAGGCTTCTAAACTTTTCCTTTCTGCAACTCCTACCATCCACGTTCCGCGCCCATATAACGCCACACTTCAAACAAACATTTATAACTATGATTTCCTAATATTCACACTTATATTACCTGTAAGTACATTCCTATTTTTTTTTGCGAAAACCTCCCTTGCCTGTTCTATCCTACTCTTTATGTCTACTATACTTCTACCATGCCTAGTTATTATGCTGCCCAAGTAGCAGAATTCCTTCAAAATATCCCTTCCCAATATAACACCCTTTGTTGTTCCACTGTTTCCCATACTACACTCCATTACCTTGGATTTTCCTCTTATGTTGTACTCTTCCTCCAGGACCACGTTCATACCATTTATTATGTTTTGCAAGTCTTCTTCTGGTTCCCCTAATACTACAATAGCATCGGCGTACCTCAGGGTTTTTATTTCTTCTCCTTGCAATAGTATTCCTTTTTTATGTTCCGTTTGAATATTCATCGCCTGTTCTATGTAGAAGTTAAAAGTATGGCTGTTAGTGAATATGATTGCACGTTATCTCGAAACAGAAATCACAGTTTTTAATGATATTTCTATACAGTATTTTACTCTACGACAACGGAATGAAAATGTAAACGAGACGACCCCAGCAATGCAAATAGAGCCTAAAAATTTAACCAGCACGAAGTGGAAATCACGACTAATTTATGCATAGACTTCATTTCGAGTCGACACAGCAGTTCTAAACCGGGATTACGACACAAAACACAACTTATCAGAGATTAAATTTATCCCCTTATAGTACAGCCTTGCTAGATTATAAATTGCCGACGATGTATAGAAAAGTTGGTTGAAATGCGTAACCACCAATCTGTGGTTCACGAAATTATGTTAGAGTTGTAAGTCCCTAAAACTGTAACATTTTATTTCAAGATTCAGTATGTTATGTTACAAAAATATGATTGCCGCAAAATTTGTTTATATGGTAAATTTTAAGACTTGGCATTGGTAATTTTCTGTAATACTACCGAGCTTGAACGAGACGACAAAGCAGTGATGGACCACTCGGGGCCGAAATGAACAGACATGACGTATTGCCAATCCAGGTTGCGAAGGTCCACAACGCAAAATTTACAGGGACAGCGCTTTTGACATGTGTGAAATGGTTAAAACGATACTCACTATAAGGTGTCCGCAATCATCTTTTCTAGTAGCGGTATACCAACGGAATTTAGGTTTTTTATATTGAAAAGTTTGCGGTGTTCAATGGAGAGCTTAGTACAACGAGATTAGAATAAAGTGCATTGTTGACGATTTATAATAAAAGAGTGAAGTGATTTGTTTTTTGAAAGTGATTGAATTTTAGGAATGTGATTCTGAGAAGACGAAGCTTGCGGGAAAAAGGGCAGACGGAATTTCTGGACAATCAAAACAAAGACAAAACTATAAATATGTCATTTTGATTTAATTTTATACAATGTATTATGTATAAATATTGACAAAAGCATATAAAGTTTTGTAATTAAAAAAGGTTTATAAAAATGATTACAATGATGACAATCCTACATATAGGCACATTGGAGGCTGTGTAGCACTTTATCACCATTATTAGAGCCGGAAAATGACAAGTAATGTCTCCATATAATGTAGGTTAAGGAAGGCAGGCAGAAGGAAGTGTGCAACTGCTTCAGACAATACGCACATTATACACCGCATTTTACGCGGACAGCTATAGTCTTGTTTGTATACATACAAACAATGGCCCTGAGGAACACTGACATCTGGGTTCCAAGGCAGAGTTAAATCGCCACAACCACAGCCTTCAGTACGAAGAATAGTTTTGATAGAAAACTACTGCTAATTATCTTTGGGACAAGGCTGACTTTGAAACACTATATGACAAAGACCAAGTCTGGAGATAAATTTTCTGCAACCATAACGAATATTCACGCATGTCATCTGAGATTACCAGAGGTAGTACGACTTTTAACTCGCCTAAGCAACTCACGAGTATACACATTAAAATTTAGCACATTTAGTATATTTCGACTCATTAGCGGGCGACACGCTCGTAAAACAAATTATTTGAGCAGTGGAAATCAGTCAATCAGCCAGTATTTTAGCACAAAAGTCATAATACTGAATGAGAAGGCAGGTAATGTTTCATTAAAATTCTACACTGACAAGCATAAAGGTAAGGTATTTCTGAAACGTGACAAAATGTAAAAGAAAACTCGTGAAAGAGAAGGATCCATCCAAGTCGAAGGATGTGATACACATAAACATTCACGCTACAGTTATTAATCTAGGCCACTATATAGTTGTACTGTACAGTAAGAATTTAAGTCTCTGCAAGAGTTAGTGCTCTTTAAATAAATATACTCAAGTTTAGATTGTCCAACAACTCGTTTCGTAAGTGAAATGACTATGGGTACCAGTTTACAGCATCCCCAGTAGCCGACGTGAAGCTACAAATGCAGCAGCTGTCGCCTCTCAACCCCCCCCCCCCCCCACCCACACACACATTAACTACGATCGGAATACGGCTCTTATTCGATAAGGCTAGTATAGTATCTCAGTGCTGTGGCTTAATTACATTGAAAGTGCACTACGCCACTGCGAAGCACACCTGGGTACAGTAAACAGACACACCAACCAACATATTACATCCTGTGCGCCCGTGGAATACTTCCGTACACATTCGATCAGTACATTACGATAAAAAAGTTTTCTACGCAGCATATATTATATCCATATTTAATGAATAAGCTTTGTATCAATATTATAATAAATTTTACATTTTCTGGTGAAATTTATTTTTCAGCGTTTATGGATAACCGCTATTCTACAGCATGTCATATTACCACCAAATATAATCGATGAACATAATATTTCTGAAATACAGATCCAATTATCCAGATTAACGAATGTCTTATGAACAATAAAAAGTTTCAGAAATGATTATAATTATAGTGATGAACTATTTATAGTTCAATACGACTCCATTAAATACATTGCTTATTACATTATTCAAATAATTAAAAAATAAATTCTAACGTGCCCAAAAATAACGTAAAGAACTCGTGAAACGGATACACAGCTTCTGCTACGTGACAAACAATTTCACGGTTATATAATAAAATGGAACAAATTATTAATGAGACAATGTCAGAGTATATATTTATTACATAAATTAATATATATGCCTTATAAAGGTAATTATTTTTCTTTTTCTTTTATAAAAGAAAAAAAATATAGTTCGAGTAAACTAACCGCTTTTGATGAGGCGATCCGAGTCTGGCGATTCCAACAGTGCGCTTCTTTCCGAACACATATGGCGGCAGTGGTGCAGTCGCGTCCAGCAAACCTGAAATCAACAATAACTTTAATCTGAAATATCACCAAGAAGAAATTTATATATGAAATGACGCATGAACGATAAACGTGAAGTTTAAATCAGGAAGTAGCATTAATATTCACACTCGAGAACGCCTTTCTTGCCTGTGCTATCCTACTGTGTGTGTCTACTATACTACTACTACTATCCCTAGTTATTAAGCTTCTCAAGTAGGAGAATTCCTTAACTTCCGTAAAAATATCCTTTCCCAATCTAATACCATTTATTATTCCACTGTTTCCCATATTACACTCCATTACATTGGTTTTCCCTCTATTAATCTTTATATTGAACTCTTTATACAGGACACTGTTTATGCCATTTATCTGCTGAAGCTAATAAGTAGCTACCTGAGTAACTGGACCGTCGTATACCAGACGGAGAGAGGTGATGTGAATCACAAGGTAACGGGTGGCGTTCCCCAAGGAACGGTGCTAGGCCCTCTCCTCTGGATCATTATGTATGATGGCGTGCTGCGACTACAAACCCCAGCAGGATCCAGTATAATCGGCTTCGCAAAACATACAACACAGGTGATGCAGATAGCCAACGAAGCAATACTCCAAATAGATCGGTGGCTGAGGACAATGGGTCTCCAACTTGCAGACGAGAAGACTGAGGCGGTGATGATTTCAGGAAGGAAGAAAAGGGAGACAGTCACCCTCAGGGTCGGCAACTGCCAAGTTGAATCAAAAAAGACAACCCGATACCTGGGAATCATCATCGACGACAGACAGACACACAAAGATCACCTTCAGCAAGCTGGGAGAAAAGCGGCTGCCTTGGTGAGGATCGTGCCGAATATTTGAGGACCAAGGCAAACCAGAAGAAATCTCCTAGCAGGAGTCTCTAAAGCCCCAATATGGAGTAGCTCTGTGAAAGTGCTTCGTACAGGAGATTCGTCACTTCCGCGGTAGCGTGTACATATCGCACGGTATCAGACGACGCTGCATCAGTCGTAGCCGGAATGCCGCCAGTCGATATAGTCACGGGCGAAAGACGAAGACTACGGAAGAATGAAGGAGGAAGAGCAGAAGAAAGGGCGAAGACCACCCAGGAAGGGCAGCACAGGTGGGGCGCAAGTAATAAAGAAAGATGGACCCATAGGCGGATAAAGACAGTTTCCGAATGGGTGGCACGGAGAGTTAAACTTCTACATGACGGGTCAAGGGTGCCTCCGACAGTACCTGTACAAGTTTAAACAAGAAGTGTCACCAAACTGTCCCGAAAGCCACATAGAGAAGACCGCGGAGCATGTTTTCTTCGAATGTCCACGGAGATGGATGATAGGAGGGACCTCGAAGGAAAACTGGGTACAAAGATAACGCCTGAAAACCTAGTCGATATTATGCTCTAGTACAAGGCAAACTGGACGTAAGTCAATTCGTACGCCACGAACGTGCTACAGGAGTTGCGAAGACTAGAGCGGGAAAGGGCAAGTCTTACCAACAGACATAGCAAGAACCTTAGATAACCCTGTGTACATAAATATATAAACAATGACGAGAAAATAATCATAAGACAGTGTAAATAGATCAACAACTAAACGGACAAATAGGACAAAAAATATAAATGGGGTATAATATAATATGTGGTGTATTCATATAAATTAAGAACGTAGGTATAGGTCCGTGTAAATAAGGAGCGACTGAATGTATATATGTTAATATAATTGATGGTGCGTAAGCGCTACGACTGCTTCCTGTGAAGTAATGTCTCACGACGGTCACGCAGGAAGCTACAAAAGCCATCGGTAGGAAGGAAGGTGTTTTTAGTGGGTTCAATCCCACACTACTACCCAGTGCGGACCCTGGAATAGTGTCTTCAGAAGATTTTCACTTGCCCTCGCAAAGAAAACAAAAAACACACACACATATAGCTACACTTGATAACCTTACGTCGTACGAGCCTTTGCACACTTCGCTGTTAATTAAACATCTATAACCTCTAAGTGTGTGTTACTGTATCTTACGATCCTACAGAAACGTGACATTTCTGGTGGAGACGATAGGTAACATCTAGACTTAATACACAGTGGCTCCTATTAATCCTCGACAAAACCGGAGGCTTTAAGGTTTGAGCCCAGAATTTGGACCATATTCAAAACCGACAAACACTACGACGGAATGTCAAGAATGAAGCTCAACGTCCTATGCTGCTGTCCAGCAGCAGATGAGGAACCCCGCCATCTTCACAGGAGACGCAGGAAAATGGCTTAAGGGCTATCAACGATTCGCGAAGTTTAAATGGGACGACACTGGCCAACTCCAGTGATTCCATTGTCATTATTTAAATATTCAAAATTTTATCTTAGGAATATTTGTGCGGCTGGAAAAGTACATAGGACGGATCTTCCGGGTTAAAAATAGCAAAGTTTCTGTAATCGTCCCCACCCTTGTAGCGTATGTAACGAACCAGGAAATGTTTAACAAATTTTGTTGGGGATGTTGAGCCCAGTCCCCGCCAATAAGAGGAGTCGTAGTAAAAAAAAGAGAGAGAGAGGGGGGGGAATGGCGCTGGCAGTAATTTTGGAAGAGAGAAAAATTGATTATTCTCGGCTGGTGCTTCAGAGAGACCGGATGGAGAAAGGGTTCGGCGGAAGAATAGACAGAACCACGTGAGTATTCCTCCAATTCTTTGGGTTGCTATCCCGGTAAGTCGTCGAAAGGTTCTATCCTAGAATTATTGCCATATTCAGTTAAATTGTGCTTTTTGATAAAGTCCTTTTGATTTTATGCGAGTTTCCACCGTAAACACTATAACTTTGGAAAAAGTTGTGTCATGCAGAGCAGCCGGAAAAGTAGGTTTTTTTAACATTAAATATATTTCTTTTCTTTGTAAATAGTTTTTTTCTCTCTATTAATTTTAATTATTTTTAATATTTTTTGTAAGTTTATTGATTTTCATTTCATTGGAACCACGTGGTGTGCTATATAAGTTTTTTAAAAAAGGAAATTTCATCATACGAAAGTTGTAAAAACTGCTGTTTCAAAACCTAAAATTCCTACAACAAGCCGTCTTAATGCACCAACAAATGTAACCACCGAATTCTAGTACTGCTCCCAAAGACCCAAAACCTCCTCCCATCTTTATTTATGGAGTAGTTGAATACAAAAAGATGATCAAGAACCTGTCCAAAATCACGGAAGAAGATACGTAAAGCACTTACCAAACGACACAATTAAACTAAATGCGCATACTGATGATACATATAGGAAACTAATCAGACATCTTAATGATGAAAAAAATACACCACACTTACCAAATGAAGCAAGAAAGAGAGTACAGAATAGTTATTACAAATATTCACTATTCTATCTCTACAGATATATTTAAACAAGAAATAGAAGCATAGGACATACTGTTTACTTATAAATAATCGGCATAAAACAAGCAAACAACCATTAATGTTATTCTTCGTAGACTAACGAAAAATAATAAAGAAATCTACAACTTGGAATTCATGTGCTATGAGGACAAACGTCGAACCCCCGCACAAAATAATAACTATACAGTCCATGAGATGTCAATGGGATGCTCAAACCGTCGATTGCAATCTACCGGTCGATGGCGAGTGGTTTTTGAGTCGACCTCGAGAAAAAATTGCCGATATAGATCTATTCGAAGATTTGGTTTTAGTTGATCCTCAATTAGGTCAGAATAATCCCACGTCACTTTCTCTTATCGTAGTAACTCCCTGCTAGCGGCGAAAGGCGGCTTTATCAAAGGAACGCGCGGTACTTGTCAGAGAAAAGCCGCGAAACGCGCCTTGTTTGATTCCAACCATTGTTTAGTTAGGTAATTGAGAACATTGGCGACTTCGTCCGCGCCAAACTTGAAGGCGATACGAAGTTTGTTAATAAATAATACAAAATGAGTGCGACGAAGAGAAATAAAACGTATCATTTTAATAATGATTTGGAGGAAGAATTTTTATTTTGATGGTGAAAGATATGTGCATTTGTTTCATTTGCCGTTCGTCAGTTGCAATAGCTAAGCGTGGGAGGCATCATAAAACCATTAATAAAAACTATGAAAAGGATTTTCCGCCACAGAGTGAACTAAAAACGAAAAGTACGTGATTTGATAATTTGTTTGAATATAGAACAAACCATGTTCACAAGACCAGTCAAGCAATAAAAAGCTGCAACGATCGCGTCATTTAAAATATCTCCTATATTGGCGAAACACAATAAACCATTTGAAGATGGAATGGTTGTAAAGGAAGCATTTATTGAAGACTTTATTTGGAGATTTTAAAAATAAAACATTATATCTGCTATTAGAGAACTTGAGTTATCTCGTTCGACTGTCACAAGGCGTATCGAAGTCACGAGCCAGGACATGGCAGATAAACTATAACATGATATGGACTGTACAAACTTTTATTTACAGTTCGACGAATCCACCGATATGACAGATACTGTTCAGCTGTGTATTTTCATTCGAATATTATTTAAAGACATGCCGGCTAAGGAAGAGTTTTCGACAATGATTCCTAAGAAAATGAAAGGTCCGTGGCGAAGATATATGGCGTTTTCTTCAATTTTGTAACAAACTACAAGCTACCAATATATAAACTAGTGTGCATTACAACCGATGGAGCATCAGCAATGACTTGAAACAAAAATGGTTTTGTGACATTGTGTCGAGCTAATGACGATTTCTCTTCGTTTTTCTCGTTCCATTGCATTACATTATACATAAACAACTTGTGTGTTCAAAAGTTCTGAACATGAAGGAGATTATGGGCATTGCAATAAAAATTGTGAATTCCATCAGTGCCCGTAGTTTGCAACGAAGGCTCTTCAAATTTCAGATGGAAGATAGTGAATCTGCTGAACACACTGATTTAGTTCTTCACACGGACGTCAAGTGCTTGAGTCGCGGCAAATTCCTAGAAAGGTTTCAGAATTATTTCCCGAAATAAAAGTTTTTCTGGACGACAGAGGTGATAACACACAGATACTGAAAAACGGAAAATGGCTGACTGATTTAGCATTTTTGCAAGACATCACAACGCATTTAAACACCATTAACTTGGAGCTTCAAGGTGAAGGAAAATCCATTATTGATATGTTTAGCACAATAAACGCATTCAAAAGTAAATTGCAACTTATGATTGATCAACTGAAAAGAAACGATCTGAAACATTTTCCGTATTTGAAAAAGCTTTTGATAAAATCCACCACCCTTCCCTAGTATCCAAAATTGAAGACTTCCTAAATGACACCCACTACGAAATACTCCTAAACTACCTTTCTAACAGAACTTTCTCTGTCAAAATAAATAACTAACTCTCCCAACCTCACTCAATCGCGGCGGGCGTCCCCCAAGGAAGTGTCATTGTCCCCGTCCTATACAACATCCCATCCCACAATATCTCACAACATCCAACACTATCACAATCTTTTTCGCAAATGGCATAGCCATCTCCTATGAAACCTCCTTTCTTATCTCCAATTTCCAACCATTCCAATCAGTGCTCAACAATTTGAACAGTGGTCCAAACATTGGCGAATCAGTATCAACCCCACCAAATCAATAACCGTCCCATTCACATCAACAAAAACCCTCCTCCCCAAATTCACCTCTAAACAATTCTACCTCGGAATCATGTTTGATTCAAACTTTCCTGGATACCTCATATTAATCTTCCCCTCTGCAAATTCAGAACCCTATATCCCATCCTAAACAGACAAGCCCCTGTTACAATCAGCACTAAACGCCTCCTATACCTCTCCATAATACAACCCACCTGGTCCTATGCCTCATCCATATGGGGAAAAAGTCAAATTTCAAAACCAAACAAAACAATCCTACGCACCATTACAAACTCTCCCTAGTACTTTAGAAATTCCGTCATCCATCATACCATCAAACTTCCCAAAGTAAACTCCGCAATCTCCAAATCCATAACCTCCCTAATCAAAAGCGCCTTCAACCACCCAAACCCCACGATCCAGCAATTTCATAGCAATCCTCCTCCACCTCCACGCTTCCGTCAACTCAAAAGAAAACTCCCAATTGACCTCATCCTTCCCCCTAATCATTCAGGCACACCCTAACCCACTTTTTCAGTATGTCCGCAGACCACGTCCTCATTAATCTTCCAAAAATCAGTTCACTGCCTGTCAATCCTCACCCACCACCGTCGTATGCCCCTCAGGTACTCACAAAAATAAACAAACCTAACTCATTCTCCTAATGTAGGTTAATTAAATGGATTAAACTACCTTCACGTTACCATGTTAATTATATACCACATATTATTATATATTTTTTTATATTGTATATACTGTAGCGTTAATGTCCTAACTGATGATAATCTGTACGATAAAGGTTTTTATATGAAATAATAATAACTGACAAAGTGAAAACACAGGACGAGCAAATTTCAGTTTTGTTTATTTCTCAACTTACGTTGTGCACGCGTCACGGGCAAATGTAGTAGGCGTCTTTAAAAAATAATTTACAGAATTCATTATGCTTTAAAAAAATAGGCCAGGCGCCCGAAAGTCACGAGTATTCTAAATTAATGTGGGTAGTATTGTTGTTGTTGTGGTATTCTGTCATAAGACTGGTCTGACGCTATCCTCCAGGCTAGCATAACCTACGCAAGTCTTCTTATTTTCGCATAACTAGCACATCCCACATCTTCCTTAATCTGCTTAGCGTATTTCATTCTCTACCTCTCTCTCCTGTTCTTACCCTACACAATACCCTGTAATACTCCTCATTATTTTTCTCTTTTCCGCTATGCTGCTTACAACGTCCTCGTTAGTGATTCTATCCACCCATCTGATATTCAGCATTCGCCTATAGCACCACATTTCAAAGGCTTCTGTTCTTTTCCTTTCCCCAACTCCTATCGTCCACGTTTAGGACCCATATAACGCCATGCTCCATACGAACATTTTTAGCAACGATTTCCTAATATTCACATTTATATTACCCGAAAATAAATCCCTATTTTTCACGAAAGCCTTCCTTGTGTGTGCTATCCTACTCCTTATGTCTACAAACTCAGTAGGGCCTGATAATCATTTAGAGTCCCCATCAAGTTCTGTGATACTGGAATACATATTTTGAATTAGTTAACCAGAATATCTTTTGGTATACCTTCCTGGTGCTTTATCACTATAAAATTTTCATAATGCAGAAAAAAATACTTAAAATATTTGAGGAATACCTTTGTTGCTACCAACAAAACCACTATTCCTTGAATTAATTGTTTTACCAGTTCCATGTATATGTGTACTAGAGACTATGCTTTGTAAATAGTAAAATATATTTACTTATAATATTGTTTCATACAATACAAGAATGACAAGATTCAGCGCAAGCCTTCCTTGCCTGTGCTATCCTACTCCTTATGTCTACTATACTTCTACCATCCCTAGTTATTACGCTTCCCGTGTAGCACAATTCCATCAAACTATCCCTTCCCAATCCAACATCTTTTGTTAATCCACCGTTTCCCATACTACACTCCATTACCTTGGTTTTCCCTCTATAGATCCTCATATTGAACTCTTTCTCCAGGACCATATTGATGCAATTTATTATGGTTTCCAATTCTTCTTCTGACTACCCCAATACTACAATATCATCAGCCAAGAGTAGGGTTTTTATTTTTCTCCTTGCAATATTATTCCTTTTCCTTATTATGTTTTCACTTTCTTCATCTTATGTTTTATATATAAGTTAAATAGCATGGGCGACAGACTGCAACCTTGTCTTACTTCTTTCTTGATTTCTGCTTTCTTTTCTTGACCTACAATTCTAATTACTGCTGACTGCCTAATGTACAGGTTATAAATAAGTCTCCTTTCTCGATATTTTATTCCTGTGCTCTTCAAAATCCTGAATAGTGTATTCCTGATAATATTTTCAAACTCTTTTTTTAAAATCTACAAACGTTGGCCGGTTTTTTCTTATCCTGTCTTCTGAAATTAGACGCAAAGTCAATATAGTATTAAAATGGAGTTAACAGTAAATGAACAATTAGAACTATTTATTGACCAACAAGCTTGATGTTACAAATTTTGTTATGTCGTTCCTTGATAACAACACTTGGAACATATGGATAACCGTTTATAAGAGTTTCAGTGACTAAGCTGAATAATGTATCCATATAGCTTTTATTGACGGCATGCCTCAGTATTGTTGTACGTTGTGAAGTGCTGTGGTAGGTGGTAGGTCGGTCTTTATGACGAGATTTATATGTGGCGCGGATATTAACAGCTTTCGGCGCGATGGTTGACGTCGATGATGAAAACGGAAATTGAAAATCACAATATTTTTTTGAAAGAAGTGGAAATATTGTTGACGTAGTAGTAGTGATCGTAAAATGCATTCATGAATTATCATGTAAAAAAGAGAATTATTAAAATTAAGCTCTGATAAAAAAGGAAAGAAAATAATAATGAATTGATAATTCCTGTAATTACGATTTTGTGGTAGACGCACTGAAAATAAAGGGAAAATTAAATAAATTGATTCCTACGTTGGCCAATTACATAGACACTGAGAAGAAGAACGTACGTGTTTTCCACGAATCGGTGGACCTTCTGAAGTACAATAAAATTAGATCCAGAAGAGCGAAATATACCAATATTATATGGGCAAAGTAAATGAAACAAATATGAAATCCACCATAATTTTAATTTTGAGTACAGTGCGGTCACGAAGCGTAACTTGAGCAGAGCCAATTTTTTATATCGAGTTAATTCCAAGAGTTAGGAAATAGAATGTAAGTGACGACGGTTAAGTTCTTAGAATGAAAGGTGTCTACTAAATTATTTTTAAACCATAGCCCCCTTTTTGATTCCTAAGATGAAATATTGGTGTAGGAGGCGTCCAAAAAATAGTTTCCTGTACCAATTAATCGTTGATTCAAAATTTTCTACTACTAGGGAATTTATTATTAACTGCAGATGCATTTCATGCTCTGCGTTTAGTTTGTTTCTATATTTTTATTTATTTCCAGATACACTGAGAAAGATTTATCGCTTAAATAAGTTGTTCCGAATGGCATAAAAATGTTTATAGTTGTATGAGAAACTTCAGGGTATTCTGCATGATTCTGCAAAAGAAACATTTAGGAGATTTACTAGCCTAAATTTATATTTCAACGACAAACATGTTGATATGTCCACAAGTTGTTTCCTCTCCTTCTTTGGCAAGGCTTTTGATTAATCAAAGTACTCAAGACGGGGTTTTATCTAATTATACTAGTGTACTTTTCTTCTAAATATACTTTTATACTTTTTTCAGTACTTAAAGGTGCTCGATTATATAATTTAAAGAGCATTACAAATTGAATTTATTTTCCAATAAAAACTGATTAGTTTTGCAAAGCATTGCACGTCATTATCGTTAAAATATAATGAACACAGGTTAAGTTTTAAAACCAATGCAATGGTTTTCATGCGGTTTACATAATTGGGAATGGCAAACATGTCTGATAAATAGTACAAACGCTGGAAACAAAATTTAACACAAATTTTAGCCTAATCATGACTTTGTTCGTTTAAAAACCTTCTGATTTCACACGTTTCAACTCAAAAAATTTACTGAACTGTTTCCTTTTCTTAACCAAATGACTTATGAATGCAAAATGTGGTTACTGATAATTTTTTGAACAATAAAGCAAATATAGAATTTAATCTAATTTTCACAACCTATTTTAAAACGTTTTTTAATGCATCTGGTATTCGTTTTGTAATATTTCGTGATTTTTCTCCTCTGTTGTATCCCAATAACTATTTCATCCAGGCCAGAAATTATCTGTTTTGAAGACATTGGTGTTCAGGACTGGAAACGTAGCTGATCAGGTCATCTTACCAACCGAAATGACCTATCTGAACCATTAAAACGTTACACTTTGACGACTAAGTGATCCGGCTGGAATCCCAACAGCATTCTATTGATAAAGTAATAACAAAATTGAAATGGCTGTAAGATTTATAATCATATATTTGCTGTTATATTATCTGCGGTGAAAAGCATGACGAAGAAAATTAAACCAAGACAGGGTACATTTTCAGTCCTCAAATGTCAACTCATGTTTACGTAGTCAGAAAATGATCACTGTATTTTTCTTGCGTGTAAGAAAGTCTGTCGACAATATCCGGTGACGCAGAAGACGTATTTATGGTCGGATGTTGGGGTTGAGAGGACCACAAGTAATTCACTTACGATTCCCGGGATGTAGCGTAATGGTTTCCAGATCTAATCAGGTCCCTTACATCAGCAGCTGTGGATAGCTTCAGGACGAAGAAATACAAGTCTTGCAATTTTGAAAATATACAGTTTAAAAACACCCTGTTTACTAACTTTAGGAAGAAAAAATTCAGATGATTTACTTTAAACGTAATTATTTAAAATGAATAGAAACATTAAAATTTGTTTTGAAAAATTACAAAGTACAGTTTGTCGTCCAGTAACCAGATAAAGGCTGTTACACAAAACGTAAGTACATTTGTAAGCTAAGTTAGCCTAGAATTAAATAGTAAACCGGGATATTATAAATAAATAATGGGGCAACGCCGGGTACCCAGCTAATCTGAAGAAATAAAATTGTATGCACGCGGCCCTGGTGCTTCTTTATATAGTGAGCCTCAATCATCCGCACTTTGTTTTATTGCACATTTATTAACGAATTAGAAAATTTTATTATTTAAATAAAACACCGAATCAGGTATACTTTACACTATTCAAAGTAAGGTCGTATACGGAAAACGACGAGGATCCAAAGAGTTCAGTTTCTTGCCAACGACTAAGATATTGGGAAACCATCAAGGGAAATTGAAGGTGGAATAGCTTCCCAGAAGAGCCGCAGATGTTATTGAAGAGATGCTCCAAGCTACAAAATATACTTTCTAAAGTCGTATAACTTAATTCGCTTTATTGAAGGATATTTAATCCCGATATTGTAACAAGAAAAACAGAATTACGTTTAATTTTACTTGGTTTTTGGTTTTTTTTAAATAACCCTTTCTACCCTGAACCCACCCTGGGGCTGAATACTACAGGCGTTGCATGCTGAATGTCGGAGTTAAATTCTGTGAATTTCAAAATATAAACCAATGGAGGTTGTTTTCAAATTACTTACTAGGGCTATACTAAAATTTAGCATATCTTCCATAACGCCGAATTCGTCGCGATTATCTATTTTTTTTCGCGTTTTTATGTAGCGCACACTGCCTCTAACCCTACGGATGGTTTACAATAAATACAAATGAAGTCAAATTATACACAAACATCAGGAGAAACACTATTAATCTGACTGAGCCCGAAAAATATTTATTCGACGCAAATATCGGCCATTTTAACATAATTTAAAATTTCCGTCCGTCAAACACGTGTACAAAATTTGGTCATAATTGCTCCACGTATTTAGGTTAGTATGAGGAATATACACACAAAACCACAAACATAAATACATACAAAAGTTAACAAACCGCAAATTATATTTATAAAGAGAAGAACCATCTAATCAGTCATTTCACTTACGTAAATTATACTTTCTAACTAGTTACCAAGTATGGAAAAAGTTTTATAAGTATATGTGAAAACGATTGAGGCGACATACGGTGTTGCCCGGGTATTTATATATTAGCCCGGTACAAAACTTGATCAACGCCTGATTAAACTGGCATCAAGAACATCACAATATAACCATAACCTTTTTACGACGTACCATAGCTATGGAATGTTAATTTCATCACAACCGGTGTTATTAAATACAAGTACCATAATCGAGTCAAGAAATATACAAGTAACTTAATTAAGCAAATTAACCAGTTCATGTATTAAGTCAATAGAGGTGAAAATATTCCCTGTATCTCTAGAAGTTAATAAATATTCGAGGTACTCTACTTCATTACCAAAAACTTCACTTTATAACGGCAAATATACACCCCGCATATTAAAAAAAGAAAAATAACCACCAGTACTTTAATAGAACCAAATATATTACTACTAACAATAGAGAAAAACAAGCAAAATTACGCCTGGTATTATAAGAGGATTAATAATTAAAGACAAAAAAATGCGCCCGAAACACCGCCCCACCCCCAAACTGTAGAGCTGAAACTAGATCGTGACATA
The DNA here is from genome assembly GCA_034510155.1 of Eucriotettix oculatus. NCBI lineage: Eukaryota > Metazoa > Arthropoda > Insecta > Orthoptera > Tetrigidae > Eucriotettix > Eucriotettix oculatus. The sequence continues at coordinate 140,640,773 of CM067377.1, forward strand.
TGTAAACAGTCAGAAATGATTCCAACTTTGTTTCATCCTATTCTAATATTTAAATTTCAACTTAATCTGCATTTTGAATGTCAGAAATAAACTAAATGACTTGAATTAAGCAGCAACACACATCATTCTAGGTTTATTTCGACTTATTGACTTACACCAGCTTCCTTCAGGGGCTGAAGCAATGTTTAAGTTGCCAGATGACTGCCAGAACTTACCTCTGTGTCCACCACAGCCACCTGTAATATATTTTAATTTTTTTCATGTTTAAGGCTGGCTTCATCGAAGCACAGAACAGTAATGTGAAACTTGACAAATGTCTCCGCCAGGTAAATTAAGGTTCCTCAATGGGCCACGTATTATGCTGTGAGCATCACGCTAGACCAGGAGAAGCGTTGCTGCTCTCCGTCGAAGCAGAGTTTATTTAGTCTGTATTTTGAAGATCGCTCGAATGGTCCTCTAAGGCTACATTCTACCTTCACTTAAAATAAACTTCACTACATTTTTTAAATACTCTTTGCTTCTGGAGGTAGAAGATGATCAGCATTCAAACTATCTGAAATGTCCGGAATTACCCACAGATCAATCTGTTCTATCTTCTAATTCCTTTCCCCTTCTACGACGAACTAGGCGCTTCGTCTCATCGAATCGGTTGGGAACTGGTTGAACGAGCGTCCTTGGATGACAGTAATTTTCCTTTTCGTTTGTAGACTTTACTTCACCCCAAATAGATACGAATGTCTGTTGACAACGCCTTATTGACAAACATTACCGTCCTTCCACTACCACTACCACCCGGTGGCTGAAGTATGATTTAAGTTGCATTTTGTAAGCCACAATACCGAATTCGACACAAATATCGCCTGTTTTGTTGTTTTGTGACGTCCCTTACCTTGCAGAATGGGGTTGAAATTATACAGAAACAATGTTGGGGGAAACTATATCAAAGAAACTGACACGGGAAAGTATTAGACGCAAAAATGGGTAATTTTAGCACATTTAAAACTTTTCGCCGTTTGATTTGTATTTGTTTCCGTGTCTCAAAGAACGCGTGTACAGAATTTGGTTGAAATTGCTCCATGCGAAAAGGAAGTAAAAATGCTTCAACCGAAGCTCAAGCAGGAGCGTATAGCTAATTTAGAAGAAAGTCAAGAATGGAAAAATGTCGACCGGAACAGGGACTCGAATCACGGACCTCCCGTTGGTCCATGCATTTAGAAGAACATACATAATATACACATAGTCGAATTTATTATACGTGCGATTATGTGGACGTGCGCACCGAAACGAGTTTGTTGTTGATAAATATTTATATATATTTAATTGATTCAGATTGCTTTTTCAATTGAAAATGCAGCCTAACTCATTACTAATTACGACAAAAACTAATTTAACACAAATGTTGAAAAACCTCTAAAGAAATTTTCATTTGGCAGAATAAAACTGAACGAAATAACTTTCATAACAGCGTTTGAAGTATGACTAGAACGTACCACAAAAAACTAATAGCTTTCCACATATCAACATTACTCACGGGCCGCGGTTTCTAAGCCAGATATTAAATGTAATAAATTTAACGGGATTATAAAGAACTATTCATCGTTTAATAGAATTCTAAACCATTTTATTACAATATGAATGAGATAAAAAGGCACAAATATTAAAAATATGGCTATATTGTTGACACCGTTACTATCAATATCATTAAATTGTCCTTTCTTCCACGGTATTCATAGACAAAAAGAAATGATTCACGCAATCACTTAGAGGTAGTTAGCACTTCGAAAAATCCTTAGATATTCTGAAAGGAAGCATATCTGAGTATCTTTGGGTTTATGTTTATGAGAGTTGAAAACTTTTAGAAAACAGACAAATAATGCATGTAAATTGTAATTACAGAGTTTGTCTCGCAGCCATTTCAACTTTACAGCTATGAAGCCACTTCAACGTAGGGATGTTGGCCAACAATTTTAATGTTTTCAACTGTATGCTAACAAACAAAGCGTTGCACATTAAATAACGTAGCAGACTGATCGAGACAAATTCAAGCTTCTGTATGGTGGTAGAACATAACAGAACTTATTTAAATTCCTCAATTAATACAACGAAAAATTAGGTTTAGAAACATTTCACTGCTAATTTAACAGCGATCAACTTTATTAATTGCTACGCCATTATCTTGTAAGGTGGTATTAGACCGGATAAACCGATAAAAACATTATAGTAATTTGAAATATTTCATTTACTCGCCATTTCGAACCAATTCAAAAAATGGGTAAAAAACTAAAAAGAGAAATAATAATAGCAACTTATCCAGTTTTTAATTTTACGTCACGGTGACAGCACTCGACACTACTAAATGGTTAAAAAAATGTCTAAATAAAAAAGTAGGATTAGATCACAGTCTGGCATGAAATCTTACGTACAATCACGTAAATCTAGATGTGGCAGTTTCGGCCCAATTACGAGGCATCTGTTCCGTTAACCGATAAACAATTGGACAGATGTGATCTGTACGTTAAGAAGTAACGGCAGATATGGTCGCGATTTGGTCGGCCGATAATGTCAGCCATAAAAATTTTGCTTGTATGTGGCAGGCTATTGGCCTAGATGACTTTTGGGGCACAGCAGATCGATTATTAATGGAAACAATCAACAAAAATTTTTCTCCTCTATTCCCGTAAATTAAATTCACAACCTTTACAAACGTTGTGGAATTATTATAAGTAGTTGGTATCCCCGCGTAAAAAATTAAATGTATTAGACCAGATATGGGCAAACACTGTCGCATGCGTCAAACGTGACGCTTTGGACGATTAATTACAAGTGTCACATTACATCTTCGAGTCCATTTGCATTGTTAAAAAGCATTGTAAAATTAGACATGTATTATAAATAAATACAATCAATGGCCAAAAGTCGTAAATAAAATAATTTAATAACGGCTCTTCTGGCAAACAGAAAAGACAATTCAAAGTTTCAAGCTGATCTTGCTCTGAATGCTAACAACTGTATCCCCAGACTTATCTTCACCAAACGAGTCTGTCAACTATACTAACATGAAGCTATCACCCTCTCGTATAGGATTGATTTTTGTAAAATAGTGCATATTCTATTCTCATATCTATTTAAGAGCACCTAACTATAAACGTAAGACGTTATAAAATGTTCGCGACTCTTATGGCGCATCTGAGCTTGTCTGTCAAAAAAATTGCCGTTTGGTTTAGACAATTTCGTGAAGTCTGAACATTCATATACGTCAGATTGAATTCATACAATGTATGAATGAATATTTACGTAAGTAACCCAATGTATATCAGACTATATAGTATTTTTCGCTATAGCTCGATTTTATCCAAATAACTCAATTTGAAGAATTTTCTGAAATAATAGATTAAACTGAGAATCATAAACAAAATTATGTGCAGATAAATTAAAGAAGTTTTTTAAAATCACAATACAACTATTAATTTTTCACTAACAATACCATTTCATGTCTATAGTGGATACATCTATTTATTACGTGGAATAGAAAGTCGTGATGGCAGTGAAGGAGATAATTTGGTTACGGGTAAATAGCGAGACTTAAACAGAGTTGGGAATAATTATTCGCTTCATTTCCTTTCCGCCTTAAATTACGCCAACTGTGATTGCATTCGAATCCTCCAATCAGGACGACGGACTGCGGATAAGCTGCAATAGCAAGTAAAATTGAATCACAAATCAATATGACGGGATGTTCTCTTCAACCATTCCATGGCATTTTAAACAAAAACATAACGCTGGACCACGTTACACGAATTTTTACTACTCGCGGCCCAAACAACAAAACTAAGCAGATACGACGGACAATATAAACTCCCGTACTTATAATTTTATGCAACATCTAATCGCAGTATATTTGTTAACGCAATTAAAGATAAACTTAACCAATTTGGTTCAAACAATATACGGAAAGCGTTTACAACTGTAGAGAAACCTTACATTTAAAAATTGCGCTAAACTGGAGAAATTACGAGTATTAACGTAGTATTAATGAATCTGGGTTTGAAATTTGTTGAATTAAATACTGTACTAGGCAGCACTGGGCACCCAGCTAGTTAAAAATGTCTCGTAACTTTATATCAACAACTAAATAAAAACATCATTATTGAATTAATGAACGTAGACTTTCCCGGTGAATAATTCGGATGAAATCTTCACGGTTAACCAACCGGGTCAGGTATTTAAAAGAACACAACGTTTCTGCGGCCATCTTCTGCCGCCGTCTTCAGGTAGAATGACAAAATTATAAATATGATAAGTCCCCATTATTTTTAATCTATCACAAAATATTTAAAGATAGCAAAAGCATTAGTAGCATTGAGATATAAGATAAAAATAAATGTTTCAGAGACAGCTTAAATTTTAAAATATTTAGTGTGATGAAAGCGGCAGAGACTTAATATTGTCACGTTTCTGAAGGATCGTAACACGCGCTGTCAGAGGTTATATACCTTCATTTAACACAAAGTGCTGTACAAAGTCTCGGACTGCGAAAGCCTGCCTTCGCTTCAAGGTCCAGTACAATTTATACATTCGTGGACATTCTCGAAACAGAAAATAAATATAAACAAAGTAAAGAAACAAGAAATGGTTGGGTTGAATGGGAGTCGAACCGAGTCCACATTTCTGCAGTTCAGGTCTCAATCCCTCGACTATGACTGCAGGTTTTCAATATACTATCAACCTTTATAACACATTCAGTACTGTATCACATTAACTTCAATGATTCGAAAAAATACAACGATTAACCAAGATAGAAATGACAATAGTAAGGTTCGTATATATGATCGGATATCGTAAGATAGTCTGTAATATAAGGCTTTTGGAAGCAGGCAGTGAATATGAACTCGTTGGTAGAGGTTTCGTTCGCTTCTAGACGCGAAGTCCTTTGGGAATGGAGTGGAAAGCGCCGAAAAGTTACGCCGGTCATTTGTGAGATGGGGCTGAATTTATGGTTTTCGTAGCATTCGTCTAAAGAAACAGAACCAAAATACGTGTGCCGCAGCCTCGCCTAACATTCTCAAGGATAAAAAGAAAATCGATGATTCTTTGAAACCAATGTATTTGCTTAGAAAAATTACACTTAATTTTTTTTAAAAAAGCCCACGAGGGTTTCTGAATTTCTCGTTTTTTTCCCCATAAAACCCCAATTTCATGTTTGAGTATATTTTTAATTTATAATAAATGTGATATATTATTGTATATTTTATTACTCATATTATGTATACTATACAGTATATATAGTACTATATAGTAATAATAATTGTAACGCGATTTTATAATTCTAAATTGCATCAATTATGCAATTTAAATTAAGCAAATTTCAGCGTTTCTTACAAGTTAATCTGATTTCTCTCCAACGTCTGTTTAAAAAACCAAATGATGAATAGGATGAAAGTAGGAAGAAAGTAAAAAGTATATAATAGCTTAGTGTATTGTATACGACCTTGGTTAAGTGAACTAAAGAGGGTAAAGCCGTTTCGGTTAGGAAAATTTTCAGTTAAAGCACGAAAAGCTTTCGCTGAGCGTTTTTTAAATAAAAAACCATTCAAATCACAAACCTTCACGTACAGTTATGAATTATGTATGAACCTACTATGATATATTTTAGTGAAATATTTCAGTGCTCTGAAATACGCTGTACTTCCTTAAAGTGGTTATGTAACTGCCATATATATCAAAATTAAATTAAATAAATTCATTAAGTGTGTTTCTTAAAATTTTAAATGTTGTTGAAAATTAAAACAAAAATCCACATTGGTTTTTAACCTTTCTTATTAAAATAAAGAAATTAAAACTTTTTACTAATTGACTCTTCTATTGCTCTGTAAGTAATTAGTATATTACTATACTAACTGTTAGAAAGCAAAACATCTCAAAAATTGAGAAAATAGATCATTGCTATTTTTTACCAGTTTTCAACAGAATGGGTTATGAAATTATTCACATACGTTAAGTGTTCAATTCTCGAATTAATAGATGTTACACAGAACTTCCCGACTGTCGCTGACCTGTAAATAAGCATACTAAAAATAATCTTCCCAAACTTTTCTACCACGGTACTCGGGAAAAACTGAATGCGCAGTGAAGCAAATCGTTTCTAAGATAAGTATGACGCAAATTAATGTGCGATAAGTTGATTCAAGGTGTAGAAGCAACCATAACTCGGCAAAAGGTTATTAGATGTCTATACTAACACGATTGCAAAACAGTTGCACCGCCATAAATTATAACAGGTATAATTATCTTCAAAATGCGTGACGTAAAATCGCTCAGTAAGCTTTGTCCCGCAGTAAGGATGCAAAACACTGCAGCTATGAGATTGTGGATCGAAGTAGCCGATCGTGTTAGAGCGTCGTTTGTCCGACAGTGCAAAACCCCGTCTTTAACGAGAACTGCAGACCTTCACGCAAAACGATAAGCGCCTTTTTCAGTCTGACTCTTACAAACGCTCGTGTCAGTGAGAAAGCATTCTGAGTCGACGTGAAAAGGTTACTCA